>CM026428.1:11310814-11400040 GCA_014871385.1 Ceratodon purpureus | reverse complement strand
GTGTAGTGACATCAAAAACTCTGTTCATGGGCCTCACTTCGTCATAATTCTGTAACTGGGTTTACTGCAGAAAGGCTCACTGAGGACAGTGCTACTGACTTGCATAAATTAAAGATTGCATATTTACCGGGGTTAATAATCACTTATTTCCATGCTTGGTAATCATACTTTGTAATTAGTTGTGTATTGAATGAATTTGAAATGGTTGCAACCAATTTTGTGTGGGTGTACAAGGTTGAGTGATGGGTCAACTTGTGAATCACAAGTGTTCAACGGCCAAATATCTGACTTGGCTCATATTGTTTGTTTCAAAATTGTTTATATTACCTGTATCTAAATAAATTGGACAAGATACTGAGTTACAAATATTTATTGTTTTATTAAATTAAAAAAAAATATACAAAAAGGGTTGTAAATACAAGTAATTAATCTATTACAAATTAATTACTTTACACTCAAATCAAGTAATTCTAAGAAATTTACACATTATCATTTTCATTTACATTCTGACTTTCACAATTTCCAGTATCAATATAACTTATGTACGGGATATGTTTCTCAAAGTGGATTGGATTTTCACTTTGAAGCTGATTTTTAACTCGAGTACAAATCGCTTCTTTGTTAACCAAGGCACATCCGATCTTAAAATAGTTGCTGATAATGAATTGGAATCAAATTGTAATGTTCCATGGCTAACCTATTTGCTGAATACAAATACACCTGCTCCCTTATTTATTCTCAAGTTTCATACCATGTTGAAAAATTCCAAATTCACCTCCTTTGGGATATCCTTCAATAACCAACATACAAAAGAGCAATCAAAATCCAATTTATCAATGTGTGGCTTTATAAAGAATTCTTGGACATGTGTTAATTGATGCACTTGTGTTGGATACGAATCTAATCCAATCGCGATACAATTTATAGCTTGTATTGATTTGTAAAATATTCTTTAACTTGATGTCCAAATAAATCCAATGCCTTCCATATCTTAGATGCAAAGAATCCCCAATGCGCCTGAAAGCAAGTTCTGTGCTCTCAGACATGTTTTTTCTATCATATGGTACCACATTTCCTCTTGAGTCTATTCCTCCATGTGCTATATACCCATGGCCTACAGACTATAAGAGCCTCTTTTTGGGTCTTCTTGATTAGATTTTCCCTCAAAAGGAGCAGTTTCATAAATATGTCTGCTTGAGCTAATGTGCTTTGATATGCAACCACATCAGTATTCCATATTTCAGGAATATAAATAAGTAAAACATGATTGAGTGATAAATCACTTGAATTTAATATTTATCATTCAATACTTTATTTCCATCTAATAGTAATAAAGCAGTAGATGTGTGTTGGTATAAGATGATTGTCTTGATAAACATTTTGCCATGCCTTTTCAAACTTTTTATTTTCCCAATATGGTGCTCCCAGTTTATTTTTATTTGATGGAATGCTTGTGTAACTAATGACAATTCTCATGTTTGTTTTATGTCAAATTGCTTGAGAATAGATAATTCAAGATGTCCTTTTTCCACCAATATACATTGAAGAGTTTTGTATGAAAAGACCATCTTCCTCTTGTTTTTTTCACTCATTTTTGTAAAAAAACTTGTAATTTTTGGAAAGTATCATGAAAATTTTGTAAACTGGTTATTTCAATATCTTTTGTGATAGATGTATCAAAGATAAATTTTGTATGCTTTGCAAAATCAAGATTCTCAATATTTTCACATAGAGGACCGCATGGTGACTTTTGTAGACAATCACTACAAATTTTGTGGCAAAATTGGACATAATATTGTTGTTTCGTATGAGGAGGCAAATCGACCCTTGATTCTGGTTCCGTAAATATTTTATAGAAATAAGGCCACTGTAGGGTTTTTTTACACGGAAGAACGTACAAACGATCAAATAATTTTTGCCTGTGTTGTGGAGTTTTACATCCTCTGGTATTAGAATCATAAATCAATTCTAAAATATTTTTAGCTTCCATAAAGTTTAGAGCAGTGACTTGTGCAATTCTAGCCTTCTTAGCCTCATGAATTACAATCTCTTCCATCTTGCTAGAAAATAAATGATTATAGACAACTGAAATATAAAGGAATAGAGTGTAAGGTAATAAATATTTATATAGAATATTTTGAAAAAAAAAATTATATACTTTCTGTATATTACATAATTATTTGAACAAGCTTTTATTGTAGTTTTTCAAAATAAAAGTATTTTTAAAAATAAAAAGGGAAGTACAAGTATGTACTAAATTTAAAAAAATTAAAAGTTTTAAAATTGAAGATGGTGCCCCAGGTACTGCAGCTGGGGCCCCCAACTACTTCAGCTGCGGCCCCAGCTACTACAGCCGGGGCCCCCAACTACTACAGCTGGGGCCCCCAACTACTACAGCTGGGGCCCCAACTAGTGCAGTTGGGCCCCCAACTATTATAGTTGGGGCCCCAACTAATGCAGCTGGGGCCCCCAACTACTACAGCTGGGGCCCCAACTAGTGCAGTTGGGGCCCCCAACTATTACAGCTGGGGCCCCAACTAATGCAGCTAGGCCCCCAAATTACTAGAGCTGGGGCTCCAGCTAGTGTAGCTGGGGCCCCCAATTACTACATCTGGGCCCCCAACTATTACTGCTAGGGCCCCCAACTATTACAGCTGGGGCCCCAACTAATGCAGTTGGGGCCCCCAATTACTACAACTGGGCCCTAGCTAGTGCAACTGGGGCCCCCAATTACTACAGCTGGGGCCCTTGTGAGATATATAAGGTGAAAATAGACCTTCTTCACTCACCATACACCTTTTTCATCAACATTTAAAAAAAATATGTTACTTTGAAAAATAAACTTCTGATAATTTATATTTAATAAAAAAATATTTAATTGAACCATTTATGATTTTTCATCTTCCATTTCTGAACTAAGAAATAAGAACTATGAGGAGTAATAAGGAGAACTATGAGAATAATTTAGGAGAACTATGAAAAGAATTTAGGTCAATTATAATGCAAAGAATTATGGGTCATGCTTATGAAGCCTACAGCAGATGGTATGTGTTATGTCGCCATGTTTCATTTTGGTTTGGGGTCGATTCGGCGCTTGAGATGCATTCAGAGGATTTGACACGGTCTTTTACATGTCGCATGTATGACGGACCCTTCCACTTCACTTTCTACAGTACTTCTTGTTGTACTTGCACTTCACTTTCGGCTTTGAATCTTGCAAAAGTAATCAACTCAGTGAGAATCCACACGAATTGAGGGGAAAACGAAGCAGCAGCGTAAGTGAAAGTAACAACTGAAGAAGGCTCAGTGCACATGGCAAGTAAAAAGGAAGTCTCAGGGAAGTGAAGTTGGAACTTATATGTGATCTACTGAGCATATTTCATTAGAGCTGGCCGCTTTTTCAGGACGCTTTGAATGATTGTTTTGTTTGTTTTGTTTGTTTTGTTTTGACTGTGGATGTGGATATCTGATTGATGGATGGCAACATGCTTGGTAAAGAAAGACACTTCACTGGAACGTCCAGCATTACGATTTTTATGGTAACCATTGTGATGGCATTGGTAAGTTCCCTGAAAGAGAGTTGCCTGCGCTGGATTATTTAATTCGAGGTTCTGATTACGTCTTGATGGTTCTGGGCTTGCCCACTTCCCAAATCACAATTGCTAACAGGTATGCTTCGTAATGTTGTACCTTCAGCAAAGCAGTAAGGGTCAGGCTTTGCCTAAAGTTTTCCGTTTTTGCAACTAGGTTCCGGTTCTGAAGTCACGAGTGTAATCATGCTAGGCAGATTCAGACTCGCCGGGGTTACCCTCCATGAATTCCGACTGTACAAAGCCAGCTCACAATAATCGCCACAGTTTCATTTGAAAAATCACATTCCCGAAACCCAACTACTTCAACATAGTATCGTGTGCAATGTCGAAAATAATAATGTGTGATCATCTTTCCATTAGGGCCCCTGCTTGTATTGAAATAATCACATCACTAACATTAAAGTTCGCTCTACTGAAAGACTGAAATGGAATCCTTATGGCCAGCAGAAGGCATCATGTTATGAAGTTAGGCAAGAGATGCTGGTGCAAGTTGCGAAAATCATAGTGGACGTTCTGGGAGAAGACGCTTCATTATTCCGCAATATTACTAAAAATTTGATGTTAGAATTGCGCATGAACCTGCTCAAAGTGACCAGCCTGACACGAAGTAGCAAGAACTATCGAATCTTTGTACGCTAAATTGTATCAAGAAGCTTCATTCTATCCAGGTACCAAGATATCAAGAGCATAACGTGACCTCGCAGAACAGCAGAAGTTTACTCACATAAAGAGGACCCAGTCTTCATTACAAGAGCTCTCACTATCTGAGATTCCTGTGTAATGCTCGCAACAGAAGGCATGACACTAGAACTAACTAGAAAAACCTATAATGCTAATTCACCTGGCTGTTGAGCAGACCCGCCAAGAAGCAGGCACCAACCTCAATCTGTAATAGTCTGGCTTGAATCGCGTTCTCTTAACATTGTGGTAACTGTCATCTTCTCTGCATTGCCATGCACAAATACCAAACCAACAAACTCCACCTGACCCCACAGACAAAGTTCAAGAATCTCAATCACCACTCCCCTCAAATGCAGATCTTATAACACGGCAGCACAATCGGTATGTAAAGAGAGCTGCTCTAAATTCATGTGATACTAAAGCATGTGATACTAAAAACATGAACACAGGACAAAGCTTCATGTCTACGTGCAATTACTGTCTGAATGTCAAACCCAGCGTGGTTGGAGCAAAATCTGTAAGTTCGAGTCTAGAGATGCAGAGCCGTTCTTCTATATTCAGCTAAAAGTGTTTTAGTCCATGTACTAATAGCGGTGGGTTTCATTGCTAGACATAGCTATCAAGTACAGTGGAGTGCGTAGTAGCAACATCCACACCAAGTAGTATCTGAAGGTGATACCAACGGACTTCCAAAGTGCGCTCATTCCTTTATGACCTTGTACTGACACTGGGTCACCTTTCTGAAGACAATTGTGTCGCCAACGTGGAAGTCGTTCAGTGCGCAGAAATCGGACCAACCGCTTCCAAAGAAGCAGAAGGTCTGTTTTGGAGTGACGTAGAGGGAGCTCTGCACCACGTGCTCACCGCCAGGTCCAGATAGGGTGATGAAGCTGCCGTTGAACTTCTCGGGACCAACGGAGCGCCAGAATGCGGTCGGAATGTCCTGCATCAGAGGATCACACACGTTAAAGTGCAGTTACTCACAATCTCTTACTAGAGACCTGTCAATGCTGACTAAAATTATGTAAATCCTAGACAACCGACCATACTGATCGCGAAATCACTACTAATTTCGACACTAAGCTGGGTCTAGAAAGCATGCACGACCAAAAATTGTCTCCCACGCAGCTCCTGCTCGGGACTAGGCAGAGACCGCAATTGCACAACCTCACAATGTATACAAAATACTCGTGCAACCCCATATGATATGGAGGTGTGAAGCATCCATGGCATCCGTATGGCAGCTCCTTGGTCCTAGGCAAAATGCTGTGGCATTCTGAAGCCTGCTGAATATACATAAAGTAACTAATTTCTGGTGATCAAACCCGAAATAATTTTCAGGCTGCTTATTATCCAATACCATGTTAGGCAGCTGCATCAAAGGCAAGCGCCAAGTCAGGCACGCGAACATCATAAACATATTGTTAGTGTAGAAAACAGGATATCACAACGCTGAAATCCACATTAGAAAACACCCCGAGACAGGAATAACAACATTCAGGCTGTGATGTAGTTGGGATGTAGGTATGGAGAGAGTATGGCGATCCAGGTACACTCACCAGACGCGATGACTTGTGACCACGGACATGCGAGGTCCGGAGCGTCTTCTTGAAGTGGGGCGAATTCACGCTCACCACCTTAGGGTCTTCCATGACATTGACGTCAACCACCTGTGGTAGTTCTTGAGCATTCACGGCGACAACCTGCGCTTCTTCCGGAACATTCAGGTGCACCACCTGCGGTTCTTCCGGGACGTTCTGGGGAAGACGACCTCGATGGTACGCAACGCTCGCCACAAGGCACCGGTCGTCAACAACCTCGAAAACAAGGATGTCCCCGACTGAGACCGCCATGGCGCGAAGGAAGTTTATCCAACCGGCACTGTCACTGACCGCGTTGCCAGCACGCGAAGACGGCGGTAGGTGCCCCATTTGAAGAGGCCATTCCGTGGGGTCGCGGAGTGATGTCAGGAGGCAACACTGGGTAGCTCTGGGCCATCCCGTCGTGGCGGTGAACGATGCGGGGACCTCCTGGCACAGTCAACAAAACATTTTCAGTTACCGACTTCTGCTTCCACGCGGTGGAAAGTGTTAAATAGCATCAAGCGCATGGCAACGATGGCATACCAGGCGTGCAGGATTGGTTTTTGATATTATGCGAAGGGTGAAGTAGGTTGCCTCTGTTTCGTCAATCTCATCCAGAACCAACTCCTCCAAGGCTGTCGACATCGCGCCGGGGACTCTGTTCAGAAGGAAACACACGTGACGAGGAAGTGCGGGAATTCAGAAGGTGAGCACGCATAGACGGAACTGGTAATAGCGAGAAACGAATGAGAGAAGAGAAGGGCCTGTAGACTACTTATGCGCCACGGTACTATTCCAGAGTGGAGCTAGGGCAATTGGTAATGACCAAATCCGATATGTGGATACCCAATTAGCCAATGTGTCACCTCGGTGACATTAAGACCGGCTGCAACGTAATGGAGGGCCTTCAGAAGTGTAATTACGAAATCTAAGTCATCACCTCAGAAATCAGTCTAGCTCCGCAGCAATTCAAGGTGTCTGCAGAACGTACTGAGGAAGCGAATCGAAATTACCGGCATGATTATGATAAAGTACCTCTGTAATGAAGCCGGCCTAGCTTGAGGCGTCCAACGCCAGGGGTCGCATCAGCGGATTTCGGCACCATGCAAATGACTGGAGTACTCCGTGTTGAGCGTCGCCAACTCATACTGGGCAGAGTGGGCTCACGTAATTGTAACCCATCAGGTAGGCCGTGGTCACCGTATGCACCGAAGTGACTTGAGAAGTAGACATACGCTGGAGAAAAGGCCTCCATACGTTTACGCTACCATTGACGTAGAAGGACCCCTCATCTGAGCAATGCCAAGAGCGAATACTGTAATCATGTCCAATACCACGACACAGCAAACCGGCCGCCACCGGTGACCTCGTGAGAATGCTATCATCCCCGGCCAGAGCATTTTGCCCCTCATGACGCCTCGCATCCTGGCTATGGACTGTCATCATGGAAATAAGTCAGTAGTTTGCAAATTACAACATCTCAAACGTTACAACAGTTGGAGGAAATTTGGAAAAGTATGTCAGTGTTTTGCAATGATTAGTAGCAATAGTATGAACTGGGAAACGGGCACGTTCTAGAGGGACCCTAACCCTAACAACTTAGTGAACAAGTCCGGTAAGCTGCCGGAAAGTGTTTCTCTAGAACAGCACGCGAAAGCGGAATCCAGCAGAAGATCTATGGTATCGACATCACCCACGTTTCGGCCAAACAAAATGGCCAACTATCGACAAAAGTCTACATGGCCAAGAACCCTAAAACAGCCTGTCCAGCGCTGGCGTGGGGAAGATCCGGTTTTGCAGAAACTGGTGACGGACACGAACTCCAAGGCGCTGCAATGTCGGATAGTGTGCGGCGTCTACTGCGGACTGTACTCAAAGAAAACCAGAACATGTCGTCTGTGGGTTAGTACCCAAAGCCGTAATTGGCGGCCATAAGGTTCTGAACAGGGAACCGCGGAAATGTCACTCACCCAGAAGTCGCGAGGCTGTGCATCTCGCGTCTCGCGCGCAACGTTCCTCAGGAGTTCAGGGTAGTTTTCCACCTGCTGGGGCAGGGATCCCTGATTTCGAATCCGCGCCTGATGCAACCGCATTGCATGTGGTCCCGGCAGAAGCGTACCTGCGAACCTGGCGTGACGTGAAGCAGCTCCATAGGACAAGCATTTCTCCAACCCAATCGCTTTCCGGTTCCTCGCATTGGCGCAATGTACTAGAAGACCGTCAACTCAGGGCCACGGCTCCTACCGCTCTCCACCTCCACCACCCATGGCAACGACTGCCCCTGGTGGGCTGGTGCAGTGTCGGCCATGGCCTTGTTCAAGCGCCTCGTCCTTGTCGATGCGGACCCTGGCCTCTTTATCCCACCGACTCCCGTCTCCATGAAATCAGAATGCCTACGACGCTGTGGCTCGTCAACGTTGTCACTAGAGGTTAGGGGGTGGTGGGGGAGGGGAAACGGGCTGACCGGCGAAATGTGGGTGAAGTAGGGTTACCTCGTCTCAGCCCCACACGAGGTACGGCCCTAAACCGTTTGTAGCCGTCGAATGAAAAACTTCAACAAATACCACGTCACTACGGGGAGCCAACGCAACATCGGTTTCAGGTGTGCGCTTGACATTCCTTGACGTCAGTTCATTGCCCAGAACCAGGTCTTACTGTCCTTTCCACTTCCGCACGTTGTTCACGTCTTTCACTTTTACTTGTACTTCACTTTCTCCTTGCGAGACTTCGAGTACTTTACCAGCGAAAATCCAGAAAGTGCAAGGATAACAAAGTGCTTTGGAAGTAACCTGTTTACCGATGAAGGTGTGGGGCCTATCCAGCACACGGAAGTGTCACGTAAGTGACGATAGTACTGCTAACAAGGTTTCGCCCAGCTTGACTACGAAGCAAGTGGCCCTCGAAGTGAATAGCCACTGCCTAACAGGGGTCCACTGTGTGTTAGAAAAATGACAGCAAGTACTAAGGGAAAGCAACAACCAATCAAGGTAAAGGGCATCAGAAGGGCTTGGAATTGCGTTGGCAGTAAATGACAGTGTCGCACAGGGTTCTCTGGCTCATTCACTGGAAGCAAGTGTTTAACCTCGTTCGAAAAACATGCCGGAACGATGGGCCGGTCCGCGCAACACTGCGGAAGTGCTTCGTGAACAAAAGCTGCCCAGGAAGCGGTTTCCAAGCAGGGACAGTGACAGCCAGTGCTTTGCACATCCCGGACACGGGCAGAGTCCACGGTCACGGCTGAAGTGCTTACCAACAGAAGTTGAAGGCCAATCTCAGCGTCGCCCGCGCAAGCACTTCTTCCCGCAAGTTTGAAGACTATGAATTGCGGATGGTCAACAACTTCCCAAGGCCAGTATCAGGTAAGCATAAAGGTCTTCTGGAGTCCGCGGCAGGCTGACTCACTGAAAGCCCGTGTCCTGAACGTAACCGCGAAACAAGTCAGAGGTGAAACCCAACTGTTGTGCAGAAAGTTTAACACCATCTCTGGTAGTACGTAAATGCAATTGGATCGCGGGACGAAAAAACCCAGGCATGGTTAAAATAATCTTACTCGACAAGTAGCTGTCCACGAGGTGTATCTGCCCGGTGCCGGTATCAAGTCAGGAATGGTTCCACAGTCAATTGGTTGTGTCCTAAAAGACTGGAAATCACAGAAACATACTCAATACATGAAACAAAGGCCTCTCTTCGAAGCTAAAGGTGCAGTAGGAAAACATGACTAAAGAGACGCGAATCAGAACCTACCACATGTGGCCCAAATTCAGTAACAATAATACATGATCCACATCAATGCATTTATAAAAGGCTCCTACCCCACCCCGAAGCCTATCATTTCTAGCAAAGTCAAGATTCAAGTAAGGTGACGTTTGTGCAAAGTTTAATTTCGAACCGGGGCAGTGTACAATGTTTTTGAAGTCATGAGCGTGGAATGGGGTTCCTTACAGTTGTTGTAAACTCGGGTTCGAAGCTGTCACGAGCATGGTAAGAGTCGCTGGGATTGTACCTGACAACTGATTGTTGGACAGGCTCCTGTTGAAACCGAAAGAGTTAGTAGCCTGAGCATTTAATGCGGATGATTGCCCAAAAAGAATTTCAAATGAACCTCGTGGGCTTGGCTTACAGTATTTCCAGTGCTTTCACATTGGCTATCGATTTGATCATCTACAACGAAGATCATATGCTCAGCATCAGACAGCTCCAAGTAAAGGATTCATTCGAACATTCAACATACAAGAAATTTGTTGAAAAGAGAAGTAGATCTACCCAACATATTAAAACTTATTACTCTAAAACCAACTACCGAGAGCCAATCGTCATAGCAACAAATACAAGCCAATCTGAAGTCAGAGACTTACAACAAGCTGGCTCGTATCATGAAGTATAAAATCGCGACAAAGCAGGGAAATAGTTGAATTACCTCTCAAAACTATTTAAAATCTTTCGAAAAATATGATGTATGAATATGCATCACCAAAATGTAGTGCTTTAGCTGTAAGTTTGATGTAATCCACATGCAAGTTGTTCGATTCGAGTAGGTCTAACGAACGTAGACATTCGAAGACGATGTTAAGAAATTTGAAGAACTCCAACTTGCAAGACTGATGGCTGAATTGGTCTACTTTATAGCTTTGTGCACTGCTATTTTATATTGGTTAATCATTCAGAAAATTGGTTGAAAGCACCATAACATGAAGCAAGCTAACCTGATGAAAACAAACTGGGCGTCTTTTGTCCTCTCCTGGATATAATGACCCACAATTGATACAGTCTTGAAATCTGCAATCAGCAACCGACCCAGAGAGCCGTTAATAACACATATTAACACGTCACGGAAATTATTCTGAAGTACTGTTCACCAACAACGCTGAAGGTAAATATTTATCAGCTTGGTTTTAAAAACTCAGAACCACAGTTGGAGGAGATGCACATGTAATATTTTGATATTCAATATATTACTTTAGGAGCCAGAAATTGATGTCAACTTACCAAGAGCTGCGTCGATCTCATCTATGACATACAGAGGGGTCGGCTTGTAATGATGAAGGGCAAATACGAGGGCTAATGAGCTTAAAGTCTGTACACGCCACACAAACAATATTGAGTCTTCAGTTTCTATGCCACTTACCCAAAAGCAAGTTCACTAATATTACCAACTAGTATACTGCTTGGATGGGTTTCTCATCTCTAGATGCACAGTACTCCGACAAGAATGGGAATCACAGAGTGAAGAACTCAAAGACCTCCATTGACAGTCCTCATTGCTTTGGTTGCGAATGATCATCCCGTTAATCTACTTTCACATGATGTATCTGCTCTGAAACACATTGAAAAACGCGTTACCATTCACAAGTGTTTGGATTTAATCGAACCATTTCCCCTCCAGATAAATTGGCTATAGCTTTCCAGCTTTTCTTGGGTGGCCGGACAGTGAAGACAACACCCTCTGCAAAAGGGTCTACAGAATCCCACAAGCTGAAGTTCCGCATCACCTCCTAGGGTTATCATCTGCACAAGTTGCGGATGAAAATGGCCAAAGTCGCATGTCAGAGCTTTTATGAAGGCATGTGGATGAGCAACATGCTCAACCGTTAAAAATCAGTTCAAATCAAAGCATACACCAAAACGTTCTGAAATATCCGGCATCAGATAAACAGTAGCAGAACTGACAAAGGAAGTGCTTCAACCAACATCAAGAAAGGTGTCTTGCGAACTAGTCAACGACTTAAGAACCTAGAGCTCTAAGTACATTGAAAGGTTACATCATAACTAGAAAGTACTCTTGCTACCTTAAAATTGATCGAGGGGAAACAGAGACAGACCTGATACATGTCCTTCAGTTTCATTGAAATGGTATTAAACCCTCCCATGAACTCGTCTAACCTGCAGCAGAAATCAAGCGTGTTCACTATCTTGCAATGTTAAATCTATACAAGCATCTCTCCTTCAATTAATCATATCGGGTTTGAGGTTTTGATGGCATTTTGATGAATAACGTCTACTAGTGAGGGACATAATCATAGATACAAATAGACAGAAAGCATCAAACTAACGTGTCTGGCCTTGGAACATCAGTAACGCACAGGAAACACGAAGGAAAGTATCGCGAGGTCAACGTTCTCTTTCGGAGATCGTCGTCATTCCTTTTTATCTCATCAGCCGCTTGGGGGACCTCATTGAGCTCCCGTATTCTGTCATCAGACATGGCTGCCTTCCGTCGATACCTGGGAAGTTATTAAAAACAACAAAGCTCTCATTAAGTGTAGCACATCCTTGGAATATGGTAATATGAAATGTCTAGCGATATGTACCTGCAAGTGATTAAGGACATCCCGGTCAGAGGAACTTACTCTGCAATCGAGTCCAAACTTGGCTGCATCTCCTTGATTAGCCCTTCAAGAACTTTGACTCTTTCCTTAGCACGAGCCAGGCTGATGTCTCCAGAAGGCTCTTTAAGGGACACTTCTACAAGAGACTGATCAATTCCTTCTTTTTGTATTCTGTACAAAGGGGAAAAAAAACATTCAGCATTTTCGTCGTTTGCCCTACAGACCAAGCGTCCATGGATTTATCATATCGCATTAATTATCTTACTAGAACACAAGATAAAGTAAAATGAGGTTGAGCTCATGTGATACGTCAATACGAAGTGACTGATCCTTCCTGCGGCCCAAAAAAAAGTATTCTCTTTCAAGCAATGCCTAATTTGAACAACGGAGTGGGCCATGGATAAATTCGATACATACAAAAAGCACAAAATTGAAGAAAGGGACTGACTGTTCAATGTGATCCTGCAACTTTATCCTCAAGTCCTTCAATTCCCTTTTACAAGCATCTGCCTTCCCTTCCCGTAATGGAGAAGTCTCTCTGATGTCCTTATGCTTGAATTCAGCATCCACCTGCAGATAGAAACCAAACATAAGACTTGTCCAAACTGACCATCGATGCAAGTTCACAAGAATGCTTCACTGCAGTACTGTTCCACTGCTGAGCAAAAACACTAAATCTATTTGACAAACCTCCATTGCACGCAGCTACATGATGATATGTTGACGCTCCGCATGCTCCTTCTTGGTCACTTCTAGCTCCTCAAAATGTTTAGAAAGAGCCTGAGAAAACAAGCGTCTGCTGAGTATTTTCAGGTTTAACTAATTAAAGCCAGATTCCATTAGAACCAAGACTTGTGCACTTAAAGGTGGTGTAAACAAGCAAGCTGCCCATCATCATAGGAAACGAACTCTACTGCTCCTATTACAGATTTCGAACGCCATTTAGAAAGGTGTACGGCGTGAAGATTTGGTAAAAGATCGTGATACATTGGCGTCAAGGCCAGTAGTAGAAAGCATGGAAGGCAGAGTTCTGTATCCAAAATAAAACCTCTTGCAGCTGGGTGAATTTCTCTTGTATGACGAAGGCCTTGGATTCAACATCCTTGAATTCGTCTTTTTTACTCTCCTTGTCTTGATTAAGTTTTTCTTTGTCCTTGGTACCATCTTCGATAGCTTTTTTGAGCTTCTCGATTGCTTTACCACTCGTCGATATTTGGACCTGCCTCCTATTGATTTCAGTACTTGCTTTGTTTATATCCTGAAGCACATTGTCCATGATGTCAGAGTTAGCGGCATATGCAAAAATTCGATGATGTCTTCATATGTAGAACTTGCACAACAGCAAACACATTATTGAGTCCACAGGAAAGGAGATAGAATTATATCCAATGAAGACCCATTTCTTACAGGATTACAATACAGTTATAGTTGGAAAAAGCAACTGAATCAGCAAAACTGCAGTACCTTCTGAAGCTTCTCGACCAATGCCTTCTTTTGCTTGAGTTCTTCCCCTCCAGCATTTTCCATTTTGTGTTGGAGGTCCTCGGCCTGTGGAAAAGTAAGAATACGAGTATCACTCTCCAAAAGCCTGTTACAACATAGGAAGCATGAACCTCAGGGATATTCACATTATTTACCACCTCCTGGAGGACAACAACTAAAGTGTTAAATAGCAATTGCACCTTAGCTCGTAGTTTACTCGACTTCTTATTCAGATCGACAAGGACTGCTTCTCCTTGAGCTACTTCAATGTCCAGGGACTGGATCTGGTCAAGCACCGCCTTATTTGGCACCGCACTACTCTTCAAAGCTTCGAGTTGCTTGCTTATGTCACTCTGCTGACCTTTCAGGGCCTCCGACTGCGCAAGAAAAGACCCAATCGCTGGGTATGAGTCCGTATAGGTTAGGGAGATGAAACGATTCAACGCCCTGTTCTATTAGGAGAGGAAAAAGAACAGAAAGGAGAGAAATAAATCTAGCACCTACAAGCACCAAATTATTGGGGTATAATGAGAATGCATACCTCCATTTTTATCTTAGCAATATCCAGCTCTAGCTCAGAGACGGATTTCAGAGCGAAATGATTTGAGAGCCAACTGTAGCACCGGTCCAGTTACAGAACTACGTCGTCCACATCTCATTTGATCTCAATGCGCATTATATGTTTGCCTCTCCTCGACATTGGAGAGAATTGCCTCTCTTGTTTCTGGCGTCATCTTGAATCGTGGATTCTTCTTATTGCTTTTGTACTGCACCAACTCCACCCTCGATTGCACAACCAGATGTGAGTAGTTCCATGCCTTGGGCTCATCCCCCAGTAGCTCATATCTGTACGACCCTGCGTCGCGCCCCACACTACGAATTCGTCTGTAATAGGTTCCACTGATCAGCATTGTATCCTTCGGCCACGTACAACCCCAGCCGTCAGTGAATGTGCTATTGTTATTGTGGACAGGCATGTCACATAGCACCAAGAAGAACCGGTCGCCATGCTCAGGTCGGTCCGTATACACGACATATGTGTCCCCTGTCTCGACCCGCTCCGCTTCCGACTCCAAGTCAGCGTCTTCCTCGCCCTCTCCGAATAGATCGTCGTCAAAGTGCGCAGACCTTTCTTCTGGTGCATGGCTGGTTCCTTCCACGCCGTCTTCCCCCATCAGTGGCTGAGCGTCATTGAGCGGTGGAACAACCCCCCGTTCAGAGGTCTCTCCCATCTCTCCATTCGGTCGCTGGAGCCGTGTCCCCTGTCCCGAGCTCTTGCAGTTTGCAGACACGCGCGCGTTAGGAATCCAGAGTTATCGGAATCCCAAAGTAGTTATTCCTTAAGAAAGTAGTGTCTGAAGTGCAAACCTTGAATTGGGGACAAACTCACCGGAATTGGTGTCAACGGTTGCAAGACCGTCAAGGTCCAATGCTTGACATGATTCTGCCTAGCACACAACATCGGGTTGTCGTCCATGCACTCCCTGCAAAAGCATGCTAGCTGTCGCATATGTAAGTATGTCACATTGTTTGGAGACACGGAAGAAACAGAGTGGACTGATCTAGTGCCGGGTATGCTTCGGCAGTCAAGGTCTCGTGTCCTGTCCACCGCGCTTGCTTCGATCAGATGGAAGTACCGTATAAGACTTTTCCGTGCTTGTCCATATGCGCGGTGCTCTTCGTGCTCCTTGCGATTACAAAAGTCGACGACATCAGCCGCACTTTGTAGCTTTGTACGAGACTCAAAGTTCATCTCCTCACGTCGTATGGCACACTTCAACATCGCCCCGGCCCCATCATGTAGCCCCTTCCCGTGTCCACTGCCGAAGTAAGACCACACCATGCGACACCCATTGGGTAACTCGGGACTTACAGTCGTGGAGGGATACCTGCAGGATAAGCGATATAAAACCCCTAGAGAAATTAAAGAGCACATCCCTTATCACGTCGAAAATGCTCATTACAAAGTTATCTGCATGACTACACTCTGAAGCAATAGGCATGAATAGAATATTGGATAAAAAATTCCAGGTACGAGACTCATGGTTTTGCAGACTACCAAAAAGAAAGTGTTATTTGCTTGCTACATAAAAAGAAGCGGAAAAGTCAAGTTCATATTTCCAGCGAGTCTCAACTCTTTGCTCTAATTTCAGGTTCTGAAAAGTTAAATTTAACAACTAGTCATTGCATTTCGCAATTGAAGCTACATATTTCTTCGTAGACAGATTCTAACAACATTGAGGGTAATGTTTTGGTCCGTGTTTCAGGGGGGCTCCTGATGCAGACTTCGGCCACTAACATGCAGGCTATAACGTCAGCTGCTTTTCTGCTCACAAGCTATGCCAGATCTCTAGATAGAGCACAAGCAACTGTCACTTGTGGATACAAAAAGATCACGCCCTCCTAGCTGGTCACAATTGCACAAAAACAGGCAGTAGAGAAAACATTCTTGAAAGGCTCACTCTGTTATTCCTAAGGCTTTGCGTAATCACCAACTAGTCTTGTTCAGGGACATTTCTTGTATGACCTTTCAGCTGAGTTTTGCTTGATTGCCGAACCTTCACAATGACGATTGCTTCTAATCTCCAATCTAATGTATCAGGTGGATTACATACTTCGAGACAAACCCCGAGGCTCATCCTACATGGTTGGTTTCGGCAACAAGTACCCTCAGCAACCACACCACCGGGAAGCATCCGTGCCACCCATTACTGCTCTACCGCAGCGACTTTACGGTGGACAAGGATTCACCTATTACAACAGCAGAAACCCCAATCCAAATGTGGCCACTGGTGCGATCATTGGCGGCCCAGATAAAAACGACTACCTCAACGAGATGAGAAGCAACTTTCAAGGAATGGAGTCTGCAACTTACATCAACTCTCCCATAATCGGAATCTTAGCGGTTCTTGCAACTCGTGCCTACTCTCACTTACCCATCGCACGTCAGCAGTTCCAAGATCCAATGCAAACCCTTCTGGCTGATACAGAAACAGACGCCGAATTGTAGACTCAATAATGTAGACGGAAAAACAGGATTTGACAAGCTACTTTGTCAATCCGATGAACTAACCAACCGGTTGATTGTACAGCTAGTTAGAAACAGGAGCATTGAGTAACCATCTTTGATAGCTAGCAGTGTATCATTTACATATGTAGGCTCTCCAGGTTCATAGAGAGAAGGTGGAAGCAGACATGAGTAGAATATACTAGCCATGGCTATGATCGATATGCTTATCAACACCATCTTGGTGTGATTATAAACAGCTCTTTCAATGTTAAACTTCTGAACCAAGTCTTGCTCTTCACAGAAAGACTCCAACACTGGCTGATAGGAGCACTATCACTATTCTAATTTCTGTGTACTATGATCTGATATAAGATGATACAGAACTACTTTGATATGAGCGATCAACCTAGGTCGTCATAGTATGCATGCAACGTTTGTCGAAATCTAATTCCAGATGAGATGCTCAGCCTCATCATCATTCAGAACCAAATTCCAAATTCAAGCAACATCTGTGCATTGAGTCCAATTCACAAGAACTGTAATTAACACATTACCTAAGTATGCACTCTCAGCTCTCCTACCTTAACAACGAACACTCGCATACTGAATTTGATCACTATTATAAACCCAGTTCATCTCTCAGTACCACATTCGGGACACGAACTTAAGGTAGACACCGAAGCTCCTTTAATTGCAATTCTCCACGAAATTGCAATTCAGTGCTAGGCAAGGAAGAGGGCAACTGAAATGCATCATCAGCTCCCCCATTAAAGTTCAGACCTCGAAACAAAATCACTAACGAAACTTCACCGCCTCAAAAATCCCAATGAAGCTCGCACTACCAGCGGACACCAAAACGGTCAATGAAATCCTGAGCTACCACCGAATTCACCCCCGGAAGTAAAAGGTAGCAGAAATGCGTCCCACGAACTCTCTTCCAACGCCTAAACCATGAACAGTCACACACAAACTGCATTTCACCACAACCAACGTAGCTTCGCTCCTAGTACCACGAAACACAAGAGCACACCCCGAAGCTGATTCAACTCTCCACCAAAACAAGCACCACAGGAATGTAGTCGCCCAAACAGAACACCAGCACTCATTCCAACCCTACAAACGAGGGCAAACAACGGGTCATAGGAATACCTGGAGACGTGGTACCAACACCGTCTTGATTTGAATTGCGCTGCGCATCCGTCAGACCAAACGATGTGCTCGTTTGGTCTGATTCCCCTCCCCGTTAAGTGTTTCCAATGCAACGCAAAGCAGTGTTGGACAAAAAGGGTATCGTGCTCAGGGGCATCACTGATATAGTAGTGGTACTCTGTCAAGAGCTTCGGAGCACCGGAAGTCTGATCCGCAAGATAAATTGGATTCCAGCGATAGCAAATGTGCACCAGAATTGTAATTTGGTGCTGCAACCAATGCATGGTCTGAAGCTCGTGATAAGGCTGGAAAGTGTAATTTTCCGCGAAGTCCACGGCTGACAAAATGGATTCAGGGGGGAATGTGTCGATGGACTCTTTGTATCGTTCTGCCTGCCACTTGGCTACATAATTGTGAATGATGAATGGCCGCAGCTTCTCCGTAAGATAGTCCAAATAGACCCGCGCAGGGGTATTCTGGTATATCATCCGCATTACTTTATTCTCCTTCCCGGCTCGTGTCGTGCCATGCGCCACCATCTCGAAATTATGCCATTGCATCTGGAGAGGGCCTTCGTTGTCCATTTCCCTCGGACATAGAGCCAGCATATCAACCCCACATAGGTCGCATGTTCCTTTAATGCATGGTTGTGCGTGCCAACCGTCTGCCTCCACTGGGCAGAGCACGGTGTGCCACATGTCGGTCAGTCCATCTAATTGGGTTAGGTTCGCATGGCATGTATCCCGCTGATCCTCTCGCTGGCACACTGTGGCTGACTCTGCAGTTGCCGGGCTGATGCACACATCGCAGTCACAGTTGCAGTGTCTGCCGTGTATACCCCTCGCCGCTGATCGCATGTTGTTCCAACCCGTCGTCAACTCGGCCATTTCGCAATGATACCGGCATGCACAGGTATTCCTTTCCGTGAGCCGCCTCACGTAAAAGGGCTTCAAGAGCTCAAAAGCTCGTAACCCCACCACTCTTTGCTCGTTCACTTCCCTGAAGCGGGCATGGAACTCCAACTGCACTCCACGAATCACGAGTCAGAGAAGACGTGGTGCGTAATCTCGTAAAATCAAGATGAACCATGCACAAATTCCACAGATTAATTCCAACGGATGCTGACTTCTATTGCTTGGCTATATCACATTCACCGCCACATCCTAACAGTCACCCTGACTTGCACATGAATTGCCACACGGAAAGCAATGAAGACTCCCCTTACAGGTAGAGGGCTGATAGGGTAGTTCATACCTGCGACACCTGCAAGTAATGGGTCGCGTGCGATTCGTGTTCCTTTGCTGAAATCCGCCGTCTTTTCACGTCCTTCTTGTTGGGAGAGACAGTGGTCTCCGTCTCCCACCAAGAGCAAACAGCGCCGTGGTCCTCTGAACTAAGAGCGTCGCTCCTCCGTTTTCTGTCCCCCCCGGCCCATAAATTTTCACCCGTCTCATCAATTTCTGCACGGCGCTGGTAAGCCTTGCGAACTAAGTACCGTGACGCCCCTAGAGCCTTGCAAAGCATACGCTGACTCTCGCCCTTGGAGACTGCCGCTGTCAGTACTATGTTCCTCACCTTCGCTTTCCCTTCAATACTGGTATCTCGTAATGTTTGCAGCGCCCCTCTGATACTCTGAATTGTTGTGACAGGCACAGTTCGGAGCTTTTGAACTGCCGTGCACAACTCAGGGTCGACGGCTCGGATTCGGTCATCTACGCAAACACGATGCCACACCATCTTCTTCTCTTCGTCAGAGAAACCCGCTTGGAGGAACTGCATCACGCTTGTGACGATTTTTGAGGCTGTGTAGAGGCACCTCCTATTGCGTGGAGTCAGCTGTAGACAGTCACCATCGTCCTCACAGCCATCAGCCCTCCAGTCATTAGTCTCAGTCTCACATTCCGCAGCTTCCTCCTGCGATTCTGGCCCGCTGCCTTCACCGCCGACTTGCTCGGCCTCCCCACCGAGGTCCCACTGCTCTTCGCCCTCGTTTAGATCTACAGGAGGTTCGTCTCTTGGTTGGCGATCCGAACATCCTTCACCTTCTGCACTGGCCCCGGCCCTCCTCAGTTCACCCTGTTGAACTCGACTTCTCCACGTCCTACGGTGCTCTCGTTTCTGCTCCACCCTGCAACAAGTATGTGGACCACAGAAGACATCGTCAGCCAGTGTCACTTGTAGAACCGGCTCTTGCGCCCGCTAGAATCCATTAAAGACTCCAAAGTTATGGACTACAGAGGATTCCCAGACACAGACCACAAGATCCACATCAATGACTCCCACCACCATTATCGACATGAATGTGCACCTCTGGAGCCGTAGTCGTTCTTGCTCCCGTGCCTCCTGTATTTCAGTCTCCCGACGCTGGCTACCCTCAATCCTCAATTCCCTCCGAACATGCAGTGAATTCCGACTATGCTTATTCCTCGCGTTTCCCATGTCTGATGCTTTCAGAATGCAAACTCTACCATACCGAAGACTATATACCTCTTAGCGACACCATTTCAGTGCTATACCTTCCAATCCAGCGTCGCTTCTATCCTTTCATGTGTTACCTCACATACAGCTGCGATATTCGGGCGGTCATTCTCTACGCTTCACAGAAAGTCACGGAGGCAGAGTTAGGATCAAATTAATTTAACTGTACACAAGAGCAGGAAGCGTGCCCACATCGGGGAGCAATGTAAACTAAAACCTTTATAGTCTTGCACTTCTATTTTAAAATCCATAATCAGACCAGAGCACCCGTCGACAATCCAGTGATATGACTTTGACGGGCTTGAGCATACATTAATTCCAGGAACATAATTTCTAAAAGCAGAGATATAAGCTGATACTCATATGGTTCGGGAGAGGAAGGCACATCCAAAAGATTACCTTACTGTGCAGAGACCAACTGACATACCGCGTGGTGCTCATTAGATCCTCCATGCACCTGCCACATTCAGAAACGATCAACAAAAGAAAAGACAGCAAAGGAAATAAGTGCAATTCAAACAATTTGCTGGATACAATTTCTATCCTTGTTGTCTGCTCAAGACAAACCTAAAACTAAACATGTTACAGAGTATTGTTCGTAGAAATTTGTGACATGAAATAGTACTTTTCTCGGCAATTCCGTTCAGTATTGTCCACAAAGACATGAAATGCAGTGGCGAGTTATTAGTGAGGGCAATGCACCCCTGAAATGAGCATAAGACTAACCTGGAGTCGGAAGAATGCGATTGGCAAAAGTCTTCGAATCATGTGCGAAAGCCTCGTTCCCAACTAAGTCAAACACATGCAAATAATCAGTTCGTCTGCTCTTGAACACAGCCTTAAAGAAGACGCCACGTTACTTAAATCTCGAAACTAGTTTGAATAAGGAGCTACTTTGCATGCAGCTTTGCTAGTTTGAAAAAAGGGAACCTCGATCCCTCACGAGGGCTTTGTCTAGAAGGTCAAGGACTTAACCCTTAAAGCTCAGAGGTCTTGAGGAAGCTGAAATGACTTAGAATGAAGACTAATCAATTTCTGGCATTGGGGAGAAATTTCGCAGACTTTCATGGTGATCAACCGTAGGATTTCAAGCAGAACACAATGTAGTTCTAGTGACTCATGAAAAAACCAAAATTAATCAATCAAAGCCCGGATGACAAAGATCTTAGTGCATAAATAGTTCATCGTCAACTTTTTGCACAGTTAGACCTTAAAGAGTTAATAGAGTTTATCACACTCTCACTGTTAAATGTGAGCAAGAGTCGACTGATATGTGCTAGGTGAGAGAGCCGGGAGATAAGAAAGCTTACTTGATGCAGAAACGGTTCAAAAACATCCCTTGCTTTTGCAACTGCTATCACACATGCTGTCCTGATACAACGCCCATCTCCATCTCCGAATTCTAAACAGTTAAGTCATCCAGCCATCCCACCAAAATGTGCCGGAGACAATCGTCCTGGAATTAATTTTGTGCAGCTGAGCATCAAGGAACATGTGTAAAGACACATTATTCAAATTAGTTGAACCTCTAATAAGTTACGCGTTTGACATCCTTATTAGCAGGCCTTATCGGAATTCTTAGTACTTGGTGCGAAGAATACAACTGAAATTAAAAGACGCTCAATTGTAGAACAGGGCATGTAGTTTTAAGAAGGTAACGTGGGAGCATTCTCTGATATTGGAAGATGTAAATTTTAAAATTGAAGTCTGCACCGAAAGCACCCTAAACCTAGACATCGCGATCTGCGAGGAAAGCATTCCCTATCTTCTTTGCATTTCTGCCTTCACAAATTAAGCAGAAGCATCTAACAGTCATGCGATTCCATTCAGTTTCATTGCAATTTCAATCATGGGATTGGTTCACACTAACCTGAATTGCAGCACGTCACCCCATTCTTCAAGTGCCCCACCAGTCGAATCACTTCTGAGTGCTTCAATCCACTCGCTCCACCATCATGGAGATAACCAGACTTTGCCCACTTGTACACCTCGATTCAAGTGGAACCCTCCGTTTGAACTTCGAGTATTGTTTTCACACCTTCATAATCCGAATACCCCAGGTGCACTAATTCTCGCTCAAGAATTCGTATGCACTCTCCGCATAGAGAACGAGGCCGCATCTCCCTCCATCATTCGACCACTTCGCGAGGGTCCGACCAATACACAAATACATCGACAGTGCATAGCGCCTTGAAACCCTAATTTCGAATATAAAACCCTTCACAGAAATTCCGTACCTGAGCTCCTATCATTCACATCAGTGATCCAACCATGAGTATGCGAATTCCACTGATTCGTTTGGCCTGCTGATTATTTCGGCGCCTCCACATTTCAATTATTTCCCACGTGCATGTCTACTCCACCGAGGCTCTTCATCATCTAGGCACAGCACATTCAGTGGCACAGAACATATTCAATTGAATCACTCTGCTCATAAGATTATTAAGTCTCCACTGTACCTTCGCCTGACAGGCTGAAGTGGTGTCTCGCAGCAAAGAGAGTGTCAGTTTGATTCCCACCAGTAATGAGGTTCCCATGAAACCGTTGAGCTAACGGGAGGGATGTGGCACAATTCTACAGCACTTGCATTCCACTAGTACTTCCATCACGCTGAATTTCAAGTGAAATGCCCGAAATTATTTCATTATTTTTTCACTTTTTTTTTTCCCGGCGTATCAATCACAGAAATAACAACATCAATGAATATTCCACTCTGCAAAATTTTGAAGTTAATGCCCCAAAAAGTTTCGTTGAAAATAGTGTCCCGAGAACGCCTCAACGGTACTTTTCGCCCACCCAAGTATGCAAAAAACCCTAAACCGGCGCATTTCTAATACCGTAATTCATAAACGGAGACGCCCGCGAAATTAAAAGTGAATTTGGACACAATCCAAAACTGTTATGGTCACTTCTACAAATGACGACCATTCACTTTGTCCGACTTTGACGTCTCCGTTCGGCATTACAAACTCAATGTCCTTTCCCAATACTTTTGGAACTCGAAGAAGATGAGGTCTATTTTCCGTTTCCAAAACATATTTTTGCATTGACATAACATACATTACACTTTCTCTAGTGTTTATGCGAGGGGGTAAAATTGGGGAAGAGCTAAGTACTTTTGTGGTTCACTTTATTGTGCTTCCCCCCAGGAGCGAAAGGAGAGAGGATTGAAACCGTATTTAGTCGTACTGAACGAAGGCGGTGAGATCGATGGAGCTTCTATTGGTAAGTCTTTCTGGGAAGTAGCGTTAAGACAGTATATCCCAAACATGCTTGACATGAGTTGCATATTCTACGGCAAACAGGATCCTGACGGTCAGAGGAACTTGAAGAACGCACTGGATGAAGATTTTGAGTTTGCAGACAACACTCTCCATGAAGAGGGTTACCACAAACATATTGCAAACTGGATTATAAAGGAGAGAGCGCGTTTGAAGGATTTATACGTCAAAGAAAAGGTAAACAATCGGAAAAACCTGAATGAAATAAAGTGCCCTCCTCACATTCAGGAGGACCAGTGGGAAGCTTTGAAGCAGTATTGGGAGATGCCAACGACGGAGGACAAGTCAGAGGAGATGCGTTACGCGAGGTCGCTGGTAAAAAATGTCAACCGCACCGGCCGAAGTGGGTACGCCGGAAAAGCTGCAATGTTGGTGAGTATTCAAAATCCAGGTGTCAAGACGTAGGGGTAATTGTGACAATGTCTTTTGTTTACATGACAGGGGCGTTAGAAATTGTGGATCTCATAGGATTTTGTTGCATGGCCAGTATGTCAGTAAGAGTCGTAAAATTGATTGAATATGTACCAAATGTCAACTAAACCTATGTACTAACATAAGACCTCTTCTTTTAGAAGAGGAAAAGGAATAGCAGCCCTGGAATATCGGATGTGGCGGAAGACATAGAGCAATCAGGTTCCAAGCGCCTCACGGTGAGAGAAACTGCAGCCTCACAGTCAATGTCATTTGGATGAATGATACAGTGCACAATACATCTCAACATATTTTTTTATAACTCCAATATATTGTCATGGTAGTGGTTTGTGCTGATCTGTGTCCAATTTACTTTTACATGTGTTTTCTTTGAATTCCATGTATTTACAGCATTGTATAACGATTGCACTCGAACGTGACTCTTATTACAGTACAGTAATTCCATTGACCACTACACTTTCTCAAATTGGTTGTTTTTGAGTGATTTGCTAAATTTTGCAGGGGGAAACTCGTGCATCACTAACAAAACTGGCGTTGCTAGAGAAAAATGCAAAGGACCAGGGAGAGTCGATGAAGGCCATAGACGTGAAACTGTTGATGGCGATTGAGGCAGGAGTGAAGAACCATGCATCCATGAGCAGGATGGAGAACATCTTGATGCAAATAGTGAAAGGTCTGAATGTGAATTTGCCTGAAGTGGTGCAGCCATGCGCAGATGCAACAGAGAGCAATGGGAAGGAGGGTGCGTCGGATGGAGGGGAACGAAACCCGATTGATAAAGTATCAGATCTTCCAGAGCGTGCGAACGAGGAAAGTCCTTCGGAGAGTCTCGGGTTTCCGCCCGTGACAGTGACCGGCAGTGACCATGCAGTAGACAACGTTGGGAGTTCACCTGCGGAGTCCATAGGGATTGACACAGATGATGTTAAAGAAAGAGCTGTAGAACCTTGTGAGGAGGAACCACCCAGCATTTTGATTACAAGAACTAAGAAGAACACAATCGAAAAGAAAATCGGCTATGTGCAAACTGTGCGTGATTTGTGCAGCCAAGTAGCTAACAAGGAGGTCGACGTGGAGCCGAGAGAGACAAGCGCTGACGGACAAGAGAAACGTCATGGCAGAGTGTCGGAACATACAGGAGTCCCGAGTGGCAATCCTGCAGTGGAGAAAACGGGATTGTCGTTGCAGCCCATTGAGACGACTCAGACCCGCACGTGTGGCACAAGAAGAATTAACACTCGCACATCCACTGCTGTTGCGGATCCATTGGAGTACAGGAGTGCAGCAACAACAACTTCAAAACAAGGACGAAAAAAAACCGGGACCGTGAAGAAGAGTAGTCGGAGAAAGCCGGGCTCCGTTGGGTATGTGGACGTGGCTTTAGAAGAATCACAGGTGAGTTTCGACAACCGTATCCTCAGTGCGGATTCTTTAACTTTAATCTGCTGCATATTAGGCAATCCAAGGAGCCTCAGAAGAGTGCACGACCTTAATAGTGAGATTTGTTATAGAGTAATACTCATTAAGCGTTATGAGGTGTAGATGTTGTTTACAATAAATGAAGCCATTGGAAAGCCTCCACGCAAGTAGTACTGATTACCGGGACTGTCACTACTCCCCCTCAATAATTTGACTCACGATGCCTGTAACTGATTTCTAGTTGTGGTTTTCTGGCTGACCATAGGAAGTAGACACAACTGCAAAGGACTGGGTTGCGGATGTAGGAATTCCACAAAGAGCTTCCAGAAACAAAGGATCAACAGTACGTACAGTGGAGAGGGTGCATGAAAAGGTAGGGTATGAAACTGGGTATAAACATTGTGCATATTATGCTTTGTGTCTGTTTTATCTCATTGCAAATGAGATTGTCCTCTAAACCGCATCGGATGATATGATTTTGTAGCCGCAGTTTAAGAAAGCCGACAGAGTTTATTTGCTGGATCCAAAAGATCCAAAACACAAGGTGGGCATTGGCGAAATCAGCGGGATGGACATGGACTTGTTTCATCTCAAACCAATACCTCACGGTTGGTTACGAATTGATGTGATGGAGGTGTTTGATAAAGAAATCCCGCTTATGCTGCCGCACGAGCCTGCAGATCAGTTTGTACTTGGGGACACGATTAAGGGGGTAGTCCTTTGGAAGCGGTCACATGTGGCGGAACTTCGTCCAAGGTATAGTTAAATAACGAAGAAATCCATGTGTATAATGCGTTGCCCTGCTTCACCCAATGATTCTTGTTGTTTTTCTATTTCTATCAATTTATTTGCACATCAATTAGCAATGCATTGTATGATTTTCCGTTGGCTATTCTGCATGTACTCATTGATTGTGCAATTTAGTGGACAGTTGGTAGTGTAAGAAGTTACGCATAAACAATAGTATATAATTGATATAAGAACACCGATTCAGGTAGATGAGTAAGTTTATCTTGCTCGTAATTTAATATGTATTTATTTTTTTAAGAAGCGTTGATCGTGACTGATGGCAGATAAGCGTGGGGTTGAGAGTCCTGATCTTTAGTCTCCAAGGTAAGTGATGAATCCATCCCCTTGATGATATATGCTATCCACCTCCAAGAGTGCAGGGATAGTGACATGAAATTTGATACAAAATAGAATGCGATGTACCCTCATAGATAAGAAATGAATCATAGAATTACCGAGAATTCCGTTGTTCTGGACGACTGGTGTATTGCACATGAAATGCTCCTAAACCACAGGGAATTTACAAGGCTTGTAGGCTGATAGAAATCGCGATTCTACAACCTAGTAACGGAAGGAGGAGTAACTTATGTAAGTACAAATTGTTGTGCTGGTCGCGCAGGAATGAAATATATGTTGAAACTGATTGCTCACTGTGTAATATGATTGATTTTGTAGGTTTTATGAACGATCGATGAAAACCAGCGCAGTGGAATGAGCAGGTAATAAGCTGAGCTTCACGGCGCACTGAATGTTGACTCTCTTTCTTTGAAATTGTTGGATGGAATCATAACCTTTGTCTCATTCTACCTTACTGGAATCATTTTAATCTCTGAAATTTCATATACATATCTGGACATTGGTATTGGCATTAGTCGATGTTTAACGAGGAGGTTCTATTTGTCATCGTTTATACGTTTTATTTTTTTTTATTTTTTTTATTTTTTTATTTTTTGTTTTGGTTGTGTTTGGTTCGACACTGTAGGTGGTGGACATTTGATTCGGATCACGTTGTTTGTCTGAATTATTTTAGATAGGAATGAGATAAGTTCCTCTGATAATTCTAACTGCTGCCTTAATGAACAGGTCAGTGATTCTTATTTTTTTTCGGGAAAATAGAGGAAGAAGGGGCGATACGCCGGAAGTACGAGACGAGTAGGACAGGTACATATGTTGGTTCGGATTTTTTTTTTCATTGTGCGGTAATATATATGAGGACCCATATTTGTATTTTAGATGTTGGGGTAATAGGTAAGTTCTAGGTAGCGAAGATGTGATATAACCAATGACTGTCCGTTCTCTACAGTACTGGAGTTCGGCATGACTGTTATATTTGAACATTTGTTCTTCATTTTGAATATTTAAACGTCACATAAGAGGAATTGCGAAATTACTTTGTCGTTTTGCACATTGTTACTGCAAGTTGCAAATGCGTTGTCGAACAGATTATGCGTTGGAAAGGGATTATGTTGATGTGAAGGCGACTGTAGATGTGAGCACATGCTTGCAGGCTCTAATTTTTTACATTTTTTTAAATATTTCATTATACAGTAATTAGTGTGACAACAGTATAAACCCAGTCCAATTCCTTGCCATCCAGCAATTATAACCAATATGAAACGCACACGTGCCAGTATGTAACACCGATGCAAACTGGACAAAGATTTCAGGGTTTCTTAAGTTTGACCATCAGAACCAATCAGAAGATCACAAGTGTCACACGCTACAATGTACACGGCAGACCCCATCAGTTCACGCACTCCACAAAATAGTCCACTTCGAACTGCAGTGCTCCCTAAACCTCGGATGGAAAGTCGACAATAATTCCACGTGGGAAGATATGGATCCACAAAGTTGGGTGATTCTATGTTGATACAAGAAGGTCATGACGAATATAAGATTCTCCGAGTATGTTCAGTAGACGTAGACCGTACTTGGAAGATTAACTACGTTCTAGGTACAACTCCCGTTTTCCAACATGTTGATTATACAAAGATAATACATTCGCAAATATGGTCCGTCGCGACAGGGCGAGGTTTCGGACACTGTCCTAGACGACGCTGACTGGACTCGTCCGAAATGAGTCAGAGTCCGAAGCGACTTGCATTTTGCGACACAGTCGATTGGGACCAATTCTGTCCCATACGAGCCACATTTTGGCTTTGAAGACTAGTCATAAAGGACCGCATTTTTACTAGTGTACATAGACTCTAGACTACAAAGAAAGAGACAGCCATATAATTTAATATTTGACTCAAGTGAATCTAGGGACAATTGTGACAGTTATCATATTGTCTCTTTGAGGATTGAGGGCAGAAGAAAATGACAGTTAGAAAGTTGAATTTTTTTTTTATATAGAAGCTTGTTTAGAAAGTGAAGGATTGGACAGCATGTATCAAATAATTGGACAGTCAAAAAGTTGAGAGGCAGATAAATTTGGAACCTACAAAGATCCTAGAGTAGGAAAACTAGGCAATTTGATAATTGAATATTGATGAATTTTTGAAGATGGAAAGAATAAGGAGAAAATAGACAACTTCATAATGTGAGGGACGACAAAGAATTTACAAAAGGAAGAGACAGTTAGAAATTGATGGTTTGAAAACTTGATATTATAAAAAATCCACAAAAGAATTTAGAAGTGCATAGTTAAAAAATTGATAGCATAATAATGAGATTTCTTGAAGAGAATCAACAAAACTTCTTTACTAATTTAGTGTATTTTTAGTGTTATTTCAATCATCAAATATTATGTTAGAACTTAGGATGGTACCATAGCTAGACCATTCAAAGATATTTCTTAAAAAAACAAAAAATTGTGAAGATTCCCTAGAATTCAAGAATTGAGAGATTGATGATGTGATACTTATTCAGAATTTGTATTTGAAGAAAATCCTGAGAAGAAGATGACAATTGTATTTTTTTTGAACTATTAGAAATTCAACAATTTGATTATTTGAAGCTCCGCAAAGAACTTACAAAAGAAAGGAACAACCTAAAGATTTGACTTTTTATTCGACTCATGAGAATCTAAGGGCAATAGAGACTGTTATTGAATTGACACATTAACAATGTGAGGACATATAGAGAATTGACAAATGAAAATGACAGTGAGAAAACTGACATTTTCATTATGAATTGGACAGGTAGAAAATAGACATGTAGATACATTTAGAACCTACAAAGAATCTAGAGAAGAGAACCTAGGCAGTTCAAAATTTTAATATTGATTCAATATGAAGGATGGAAGGAATAGTGAAAAAATGACAATTATTTCATAATGTGAGGTCTGAAGAAGAAATTATAAAATGGCTATACGTTAAGAGAAATATGGGGTCTTCAAAAGGCCTTGTAAGACAGCCTGGATTAGGGAAGCTTCCTGCCCAAACACTCCTTTGTTGGTGTCAGCATGAATAAAGAACGCTGCCCGTAGTCGCATGACACGGTTTAGAAGGGAGCTACGTGGTTGGATTATGCCTCGTTGGCGTCGAGGTGTCGACGATGTTCGGTGAACGCCGACGGAGTAGAATTTTCTACTCTGCCAACAATAAACTCCCTTGATTCGTTACCTTAATCTATGGTTTTGTCGGTTTGTTGCCACAACTGTTACAACGCGATGGCGCGACAAGCTCTACGCCGTTCACCACCAAGAAAATGCAGCCATGAGTTCTACTTCTTACAATTCGATTATGCTATAATGAGGCGCACAATTCAAAGTGATCTTATCCAAAGATTCCAAATCTTGATAGTGCCCTAGATTGGTGGTGAGAAATTTAATTCTGGAGGGGGCAAGCACAATAAAGTGGACCACCAAGTGCAATATGTGATCACTAGGAAGTGAGTATGAAGTGTGCTGTTTTTTATAGCTCAAAGCTGATTTTGAGCATTTTGGTGTAGTTTTTGAGCATTTTAGTTCCTTTGTAAGATGTCATAAGGTATCTTACAGGCATCTCCATAAAAAAAACATCTTCAATTGAAACTTAATTTGACCGCTAGTTCTACGTCATGAAAATGAACTTTTCTAAAGTCTTAATTTCTTCATTTGGGGCCCTCTATTGTCTTTAGAGGAAGTTTTTTCCAATTTAAAAAACAATGTTCAGTGAAAAAACCTCACAAAAAGTTTCACGGAAAACAATGTTTTAAAAACGTCCCTGCGGTACTTCTCGCCAATCTAGGATTCCAAACACAGCCACCTGGATCATTTCTACAAGCGAAATGTACAAACAAAGGGTCCCGCGAAGTCAAAAGTGATTTCTGTCAAAACTACAATGTAAAATGGTAACTTTTCCAAATGACTGCATTCACTTTGTTCAACTTTGTGGTATTCATAGAGGTGTCTCAACTCAACAACAACGAACGGAAATTTCGGAAGTTGTAGTACATCAAGTTTACTTTCCGTAACCCATACTTAATTTCCCATCAAGAAGTTTTAGATGCCACTTTCTTGCGTGTTTACACAAGGGGCTGAAATCGACAATGAGCTAAGCACTTTTGTGGTCCACTTTATTGTGATTCCCCCCTGGATTCTCCTTCCACTTACGTCAGCAACGGGCCCAAAGGCTCATTCTAAGTCGGCGACCTTAAAAGATGGAAATCCATGTACTTGACGGAAAGATGATTTGCCACAATGAACCTGTGTCGGGTGTTTGTAGCTTAATGGATTTTAAGAATTTGAAATTTGGTACCCTCATACCTTGCTGCCACAACGATTTCAAACAGAGTAGGGATCCAAGTTGCGGTTTCCTGCGTTTAGCCCACCGAAACCAACGCATTAGAGGTTTTTGCAATTTTTGAGTCACTTGTGTGGCCCATGTTTGGACCAAACTATATTAGAAGTAGTTGTGATTGTGAATTTGGTAGTCCAGCAACAACAATTACAGTTTAGGGAGTTTGTTCACATTCCTTTTTTGAGTTGACGGTACTCCAGAATCATAACAAGATTTATCGGTTAGTTGCACGTCACTGAGTAGCCTAGGGTAGATTCAATCAACTCTTTGGATTTTTGACTTGATCAAACCAATGAGCCCTTCGGAGGCCTCCAACGCTCCATCCAAATCGACAACGCCACCCCAACAAATCTCCCACAATAGCGCTTGCTTGGAATGACTGTTGGCAGCATTTCAGCCAAACACCTTGCGGACATTGCGTCTCAAAGGTGGAGCAAGAATCGAGTCAAGTAGGTGACCGAATTGCGCCAATTTTTGTAGAAATTCTTAATGCCCTCCACCACTGACAACCTTCTGAGAGGTTGGATTTTGTGCGCGACACAGGCGCTTCTTGTTAGCTCCGACAACACACTCGCAAGAGAACACACGCACTTCGTTGCGACGAATGACCCGTTTTAAGCAAAGGTGGTGACCTCCTCACACCATTGGTGCCAACAGCATAAAGTGCACGGGCTACAGCAAAATTTTAGGCACGCGAGAAACCCAAACGTCCTTTTAGACACCCCGTATTTCTACTAATGCTATTGGCAATTGATGGTTTGAAAATTTCATACTTGTAAAAAATCCACCAAAAAAGGCATAGTTACAAAATTGATGGTATAATAATGTGAGTCCTTGAAGAGAATCAACAAAATTTGTCTATCAATTTAATCATTTTTATTTTTGTTTCAATCATCAAATATTAATTTATCATAAAACCATAGCTAGACCATACTCTTAGAAAAATGAAAACTTATGAGGCCAATAAAATGAAAATAGAATTAAATTTCTTAAGTTCTTTTTTTTATTTCTAAACCATTTTGGTTCTATTTTAGCATTTTAGATTTTTTTTGAAAACCAATCAAGAACATTTTTTATAGAGTTTGAACCTTATTTTCCACCCAAAAAAATATATTTGTCCAATTGATTGACAATAGTACTCTTCTTATAAGACATACATAACCTCATTACTTATTATATCCTTTGTTTATTCAAAATATTTAAAGAGACCATTGCAACATAAATATAAGTAGCATATAAATCTCTTACAATAGCGTAGGCAAAGAATTTACTAAAACATTGGTGTACATACAAGTTTCCGTTCAACTACCTCCTAGTGCAAGAATACATGCTAATTCAATTGTAAAAGAATATCCCCATATTCATAAAATTGGCCAATCAAGTTTATATTGGCGGCACAAATTTGTACAACGTCAGCTCATTTTATAACATTAGTGTCATGGCTTATAGAAATAAGACTCGCCAATTAACCCCTAAAGGGCAAAGCAACCACTTTTGGGTTGCGCCAGAAATTGAAAACCCCGTAAAATGCCCTAGAAGGGTCGGATTTGAGTGTTTTTTGTTCCTAACCTCTTTAGAATCAAGTTGGCAATAAGAATATGCTAAAATTTTGTGAAAAAGTGAAATCCTGATTTTAGAAAAAAGAAAGAACATGAGTCGGTCCTATGTTTCTACAGTGAAGTTAGTGTTTCTATAATGAAAATGTTTCAACCAAACTTTGAACACATTGAAAACTGAAATGAAGATCTCTCCTTGTGGATTTATTTTTTTAGAATTTTTGTTTTTAGTAATGCTTCTATAACCACTCTTTTATGGCTTCACCGTTTTGGATTTATCAGAAACCCTTTTGAATTTTGCAACAAGACGTGTGGGACCTCAAGGTTCACCTACAAATACTAAATTTGGAGAAAGTTGAAACTAAAGTATAGGGTTCAAGTGTAAGAGTATATGAAGATATACAAGTAGAAAAAGAATTGCATGAAGCTTACAACTTAAGGTTTTGCATTTCCGGGGTTTCATGGTCCCAAAATTTTGTAATAATTTTGCAATATAAACACAGGTTTCATCATCAATGCATGTTGTGATACCTTACCAATATAATTTGTTCAGTTGTGAATCTACAGTAGTATGCATTTTAACAATTTTGTCGTTGTTAAATAATTTTGTTAATAAGTTTGTAAAGGTAGATATTCTAGTAGACCTCCGATAACTCAAAGTTGTAGATACACTACTTTTGCTTCTTTTAGATATAGTTATTGAATTCACGATATCAAGGATGAAATTGATGTTGAACTTCGTATCATATGAATTGCAATTTGTGATTGCCTTGAATATTATTCTTGTGAAGATGCTCCAACTCCCATCTTTAAATCGAAATCGAAAACTTGACTAATATCCACATCTTTTCCAAATGAAATCATTCAAATATTCTACACTTTTTATCAAGCATTGACTATTCTTTCAAAATATGTATAGATTTTATCAATTATTCGTATCACCTTTTATAATAAACAACTATTTTTATGAACTATAAAGTTATGTTTTGTAGTGAAAAACAACTTAACTATCTGTATACTCAATTGGATTTCTCAGGTGGTATATTTGATGCATGACCAAGCTAAATATTAAATGAACACTTTCTTGTATCTTTGAATAGATTTGTTATTTTTAATCACATTGTTCTACAACTTCACACCAGTGTTTCTTTTACTGCAAAATGGAGCCTAATGGCGAAATAAAAATAGAAATTTTCTATATTTGGCTATAAAGTCCTAAAATCATTGATTGGTCGAAGCCAAAAATTATCCAACGTGTAACTTGGGTGGAGCCATCATTCCCCCAACAAATTGCACTTTTTAAGGTGTTTAATGACATAAAACTACATAATACCCAAAATTAGTGGGAAAAAAACAGGGATTGCCAAAGGGCTTCTCCATAAAAAAAAATTGATGAAGCCAAAAATTCGCTCCCAATGCAATCTTTGTGGCCACCCTAGCACCAAACCATAAATCATAGGATTTACACTGCTTCACACAAGAGAATTGCATCAAGGTCTCCCAAAATAATAATGATTTCATATGGATCAATAATTTTGACTTCTGAACGAGAAGATCTCTTCATACTTCAATACTGAAGTCTGATGTTCCAAAATCACATATCCGCACAAGATAAAAGAGCCTATGATAGATAAAATGATTGGTGTGCCTTGTTGCCATTGTTGAATTTTTCTAAAATTCCATATAAAGAAAAATGTAAAAAATGGAGAGCAGTAATGAAATTCTATTTTTAGCCACTATATTTTAAGTACACTAGATCTTTTTGCTCGGACAAGTGACAAATTTTCCAAGAATATGTTTTGATCAAACTTCATTAATCAATTTTGTAAATAATTTTGTATTTGTAATTTGTGTTGTGTAATTTCTACCTTGTGATGACCTACTTCAAATTCTTTAAATACAAATCTATTGCTTTGCTTCAATGCACCATGCTACCTGATAGTGCCCTTATTTGATGTTGGCTTGATGCACTTCTTTCTCTAATTGTATATGTTCATACTCCTACCTTGAACCTTGAAAATTCTCATAATTAGAAATTAATGTAAAGGTTAACAACCTAAGTAGAGAATAATGTAAAAGTTATGACTAAGTTAAAAGCTTGTTCCATAGCAAGAAATGATACAATGACATATGGACCTCAAGGTGGAAGTCTAAATCAAACAAAGGAACACTAATTTATAGATCATACATGATTTAATTTTTAATTTTTTAAATTCGTTTTTACTTTTACTTATAGAATTTTTTTCATCATCTTGAAGTAATGGGCTTTCACATGAAGATATAAGAGTATAATATTGTATAGAATTATAGGAGTCCATGCATTGCATACATATTCTTACAAAAACATTACTTTCATCCTTCAAAACATCATACTCTAAATATTTATTATATACTAAAGCCAATTCATGTATTCATGGTTCAACATGAGAATTTTGAGATTGGACCACAATCAACCAAAATATTTTAATACAATAATTTTAAAATTAATAATTGTATTTACTTTTACAGATACTATACTCTAATTTTTACTGTGATTTTTACTATGCATGTAAGAGTTTCTTTTACTTTTATTTGACTTTTGTATCACATGCACGGGAGCATTGTTAAACACTATCTACTAGTGTAGGGTACGGGTCAAAGCTAGTGGTTATACATTCAAAACAACACAAAATATCCAAAGCAACAAAACTTATAGTGTTCCACTTAAGGGTTGAAACTAAAGTATAGGGTTCAAGGTAGAAGTATGAACATATACAAGTAGGAAAAGAAGTGCGTAATGATATTGTTGTTACATTTGATCAAAGCATTGCATTTAAGATTATTATTGTATTTGGATATAGATACGTCTCAATATTTTTTTTAAACTTATACAATGTGAAATATATAAGTGATTATACAGTTTTAAATATTCTTTTGGTGGTAACTCACAAAAACTCGTTCCAAAAAAACTTTGGTAGTGACTTTAAATGTTATAATCTTGCAGGGTAGATCATCATCAAAATTGATATACAGCTTTTTGAATAAGTTAATTACAAAACGCTCTTGAATTTGTTTGCTGGCAGATGGGGCTACAATCTTTTGATTACAACTCGCCCATGACTGGAGATTAGATCTACCAAATACAAATCTAGTGCCCCAAACCGCAAGAGATGTGACCATCCAAATCTCAATTTGTTGGAAAAAGAGGGAGACAACATGCTCAGAAGGAGATATGTTTAAAGCGTAGCAATTGAATGGAGTTGCAAGATTGTTTGAAACACTTGATCTGCTCTGAACGTCTGAACAATCCAATGTGGTTGGTTTAGAGACAAGAGCTGATCAGATGGTGAAAAAGTACGTCGACCTGAACAGTGGTCATGGTGATCTTTCTCAGAAGGAGCGAACTAGAATCAAGAAGGAAGTAAGGTACAATGCTCTTAAACCGTCCGGCACCCCAAAACCGATCAGGCCCCATTCCTAGATTGTAAAAGAACAGATGTACCTCATTTGTACATTTGAGTAAGTGAGCGGTTTAAGGTCATGTACACTTTTGACTTCAGAAATTTCTAGCAAATTCAGCTTTTGCTATTTAATTGTGGAAATTTTTGCACTCACTCTCCCTCCTGTTTCCGCATTCAAGAAAAATTTCAAATAATAGACACGAAGTCGACAACAATGCTGAATCGCTTATTCGGACGGTTTAAGAGCATTGTACCTTAGTCGCCACCTTCCCAAAGGTACTCAAAACACCTCAATCAGGACAACAGGCACAACTCAGCAGCACGATACTCCAGTCGAGTCCCACACGGCTGATGAGATTCGAACCGTGGTCTCCGCGGCCAGAACTCGGGATTCCACTGTTCCCATCGCAGGGAACCTCTGATAGCGTCTGCGTTCCCTGTGTTGGGAGCGTAGGCGCTTCCTTAAGGTCCCATAAAAAGGGCCATGTTGAAAAAAATAAAATTCAGAGTGACACTTATATTCAAACCCATTTTCTCCAAATTGGTAAATCGAAAAAATATTTAAAAAATTGTGCATGTTCCTACCATACTAGAGAAGAGAATTAGCTTTATGAATATGGCAATGAATTAGTATCACCAGGGCTGTTACTAGGCAAATAACAGCACCTGGATCATCGCAACTATGGCCAACAGGTTTGAGGAACATCACTTTCCCATAAATTGCTACACGGATGATACAACAAAAATTGTTTCTTGGAATACAGAACCTTAGAGTTAGTGAATCAATTTGGTGATAGAATCCAAAATAATGTTTTGCAGAGTACAGAAAAAGGTGATACACATGAGGAGAAGGGTGGAGCATAATAAAGTGGACCCAAAAAGTGCTTAACTATTTGTCTTTTTCCTCCCTGTTGTAAAAATTCGGCACAAAAGTTATGGAAAGATGTAATTAAATTCAATTTTTTTTGACTAGTATAAATTCCCAACTTGGTTTTTTACAACTTGGAAAAGTTTTGTGCAAAGTAGACACTTTAAAGTTATTGTATGAAAGCTTCAAATCCAAGCAAATTAAATGCAGTAATTTGAAACAGTGGCTAGAAAAGAATCAAAAATTATCTAAAAATCACTTTTGATGAAGTGGTGCCCTTTGTATGTTTAAAAGATATTCTAAATTGGTCAATTTATATGCTTATTAATCGATTTAGGGTTCCAAAAGTACCGCAAGGATGTTTTTTGAGAGGGTCACTTCTGCGATACTTCTTGTGAGTTTTTTTTTTCCAAATTCTGTTTTTTATATTGAAAAAAAGCATCCTCTAAAGACAACATAAGACACTAGATGAAGAAATTAAAACTTCGGAAAAGTTCATTTTCATGATTTAAAACTAGTGGTCAAATTAAGTTTCAATTGAAGATGTTTTTATGATTTAGATGCGACACCCTAAAAAGTGACTAAAATGCTAAAAACTACACCAAAATGCTCAAAATCACCTTTGAGCTTTAAAAAACAGCACACTTCATAATTTTCACTTCCTAGTGATCACATGATGCACTTTGTGATCCACTTTATTGTGCTCACTGCCGTGACCAAGTGCAAACAACTACTGTAAATGAGGCCACATCAATGGAGTTGTATGGGTGGAACAACCATGAACTTGTGCATCTGTAACTAGTGCATTTTGGAGCACAACCATTGCATGCCGGTGGCTGTTTTGCATATTACCTTTTGGCTGTTTTGCATATTACCTTTTGGCTGTTTTGCATATTACCTTTTGGCTGTTTTGCATGGGTGTAAGCACAATAAAGTAGACCACAAAGTGCAACATGTGACCACTAACAACTTACAAGTGAATATAAAGTGTGCTGTTTTTAAAAACTCAAAGCTGATTTTGAGCATTTTGGTGTAGTTTTTGAGCATTTTAGTCACTTCTAAGGGTGTCGCAAGGTATCTTACATACATCTTCATAAAAAAAACATTCTGAATTGAAACTAAATTTGACCACTAGTTGTAAATCATGAAAATGAACTTTTCCAAAGTCTTGATTTCTTCATTTGTCCAAAGTGCCCTCTGTTGTCTTTGGAGGAAGTTTTTTCCAATTTAAAAAACAATGTTCGGTGAAAAAAAAGTGACAAAAAGTACCACGGAAGTGACCCTCTTAAATAACATCCTTGGGGTACTTTTGGAACGCTAAACCAATTAATGAGTATATGAATTGACTATTTTAGAATACCTCTTAAATATATAGAGGGCACCGCAAAATTAAAAGTGATTTCTGACACAACCCTAAACCGTTATGTTCACTTTTCCAAATGACTGCATTCACTTTGCTTGGATTTAAAGCCTTCATACAATAACTTTAAAGTGTCTACTTTGCACAAAACTTTTCCAAGTTGTAGAAAAACAAGTTGAGAATCCATATTAGCAAAACAAATTGACTTCAATAATTCAATTACATCTTTCCGTCACTTTTGTGCAATTTTTGCAAAAGGGCTGAAACTGACAAATAGTTAAGCACTTTTTTGGTCCACTTTACCATGCTTACACCCGCATATTATTCTATTTTATTTTAAATTCCTTTTCCAATGATCTAAGTAAAGAAATTGTTTCCAAGAATTCTAATCATAATCTAGAAATTTTGGTTCACACAATAAAACATCAACATTTTATTTCTGAATCTCAACAATCAACTTTTATTTTTAGAAAGATCAAATTCATTGTGGAAAAAACAATCATTAAACAAGAACATATTTCTCTATGATTTTGGATATTTACATATATTGAAATTTTTGTAAAGCAAAGGCTAAAGGTTTACATTTTATAACTTAGCATTACTAACTTAAATTTGGAATCAACTTTGCAAAAGACTCCATTATCTTAACCCCCTAATGTCCACAACTATTTTTAGGTTGTTTTGGGATTCTGGATAGGGTCTAATTGCAAGCTTTGTAGCTCAAATTTGGCACTTTTTTCAAGTATTCTAACCATACGGATGGATTTGTAGTATGGCAATTGCCATGTAACACATCTGTCCAAAAAAAGCTGAGAATTGCTTCACTGAAAACAACGTTCATCACACATTTTATTTTTTTTATTTTTTATTTTTCTTCTAAAAAGTTTGAGAGAAGCTGCATTCTGGGAGCATCCAGGCATGAGAAATCTGTGGGAATTGAAAGTAATCTAATCCGCATATCCTAGCTAAAGATATTGATGTTCAAAGATGGATCAAATCCCAAATTCCTTAGAGAAAATTTGAGAAAATTTGCTAGTCACAAGGAGCTTTTCTGGCTTTTTTCATACCCCTGCCACTCAAATGGCCATAACTTTTGACTGGAGACTTTGATTCATGTGAGGTAAAGTAGATTGGATTGCTAACTTCAGCCTGCCCAACTCTCTAGTTGGTCTCAGAATCTAACTCCTTGTCGAAGAAAAAATAATAGGCCACAAACCAGCCATAAAAGCCAATATCAGGCTTCATGTACGTTAGGGGGTTTATACGAGTTGCTAATATGAGGAATCCAGGATGGTTGTAATTAAGAGTGGTAGTGTATTACTAATGTAGTTTAGGCATTGGAGGAATTTTACTTTGGAACAGTGAAATATTTTTTTGAGATGCTATTATTTTTTGGCTAATATTTGTACATTTGAATGCCCAAAACGATTATTCCATAATAACAAACCAAATACTTATAATAAATCAAATTTTCACATACTTGAATATTGACGTTCAACATCACAAATAAGGCACAGATAGACGGCATTCAATTGTGAATTTGGACAATAGAGTTCCCTTACAACATCTGTATATGTCCGCCTACAGCTAATCAATTGTGATTACGATAATGACGCTGCATCAAGCCTATGAATCGATCTTCCAAATCCTTCAATTATTTCTCAAACTCTCGGGCCTCATGCTAAGAGATAATCTTGAATCGCCTAGCCCTGGAATCTGATGCCGGAATTGTTGTGGGCTTCGAGTACATTGGGCTTCCTTTTCCAGAACCTGTCAAAAGGAAGCCCGATGTACTCGAAAGCCAGAACAAACCTGCTTGATTCTGCATGGAAAGGATATGTAGGAAGAAAAATATTCTAGAACTAGAAATTTAATTCTCACAGTCACCGGTATTTTGAAAGGCATTTAAAGGCATTTTAATGTCTTACAGTTGCTTCAAGCACCGGTGTATGTGAGAACTAAAATTCTAGTGCTTAGAATGCCTTAAAATCAAAACTGGTATTTATCTCCAAGGGCCGGCATGATATTCACTACGGAGTCTGTAGTTATCATGTTAGCAAAAGACGGTGATTACATCTTTGCCATCCTTACTTCGTAAATGACAAAAACGTAATCACTGTCTTTTGCTACGTGATAAATATACATAAGACGAAGATACAAGCTGGAAACATGCAGGAATCCGATACTACAGTATTGCGTTAGCTTCCAAGTAAAATGAGGATGGTGAGACGTTGGGGGCGGCGCAAGAGGGACGCAGAGAACAACTCAAGAAGAACGTTCAACGCAGCTGCACATGAACTACAGATCCAAAGGCAGCAGTGTTGACATCCTCCCTGTGCTGCTCTCGGTGCCCCACTTGACCCGCCAACAACGCAGGAATATTGGACCGTACTCATAGCTCTACAATGACAAGATCAAGAGAGCATATGTGTACATGGAAGGGGTTCGGAACCAAACTCCATGATGACAAAGTTTGACAATTTGAGCGCTCAGAATTGGCTAGTTCCAACAAGAACGCTCAAACTGCTAGAACTCGTCATACTAAGAGAAAACACCGTTCCAGTATGGGAGTACCATGGGAAGTCTCTGCGGAACTCTACAAGTTCCCTCTCCAAGTAAACTCAGTGCAACGGACTAAGATCAGAGGACATGGAGATTGAGACCAACAGCCTGCAGGCCGGAAGGCTCAATCTGCCACTATCCTCTGATCATAATCCCATGGCACTATATGGGAAGTTCTCTGCGGAACTCTACAGGATACCTCCAAGGCGCTTGATTGTGAAGACATGAGTAGCTAAAAGAGGAAACGAGCAGCTCCAAGTTCCAACTGTGTGAGGATAGCAAGAAGGTTCACATAAGGCTCGCTTGCTTTCTCTCTTGCTGCGTCCCCTTTTATGGCCAGCTCCTACAAGGTTTCTTACCCGCCCCAGAACCTGCTTGGGAGAGTACCAACCTGGTCCACCGCAAAGATCCTTAAAGATCCAGCGTAACTTGCTGCGAGGAAGTCAGTCTGATCCACCACCTACTCATGTCATCGTGCCACTCGCACATGGGTCAAGAGCCCATCGCTTGCTTTTCCACTTCCACACAGACAGACTGATGAACACACACATAATTGTGATTGCGACGTCTCACCCATCCGCGACCAGTGGACAAGAAGATTGGAGCTGAAATGCATTATCGTGTGTGTACTACACCACTAAGATATATATTCTCATTAGATGAATGCATGCAGCCGCGAAATTATTCAATAGAAGAAATTAAAACTGATCCAAATCTACAATGTCTCTAGACTAACTGATTCAAATCTAGAATGTCTTCAGACTAACCTTCACCGGTGGACATTTCAAACGGTTTGAACACCATTGACGAGGGCATTCGTCTAAGTCCACTTTAATTGGATACCAACACCTCGTTGTGAGAGGCTCACAGAATAATCCTTGAGCTTGCTAGCATCATCTGATTGTTTTGCAAAAGTTGGCAAGTGGACAGAATCATGTTTCAGTGGGAGACGTAAGTAAGTTGGCCCATGGGTGTGAAGAAAGGATTCAAGTGGGTGAGTGAGATGTCGCTCTCACTGCAATGAATTGCGAGCAAAGTGAGTTGACAGACTGTGGAGAAATCCTTACAACTCACAAGCGTGGCCTCAGTTTCCAAATTATCAGTCTGGACCCATGTGCAGTACTTGACCGAGTGCACGATCATAACTGACCAGCGGAAAGGCCTCGCATAAGTTACTGGTGTTTTAGTAACACCTGGGTACTGTAACATATTACGTAATTTAATGAGTAATTATTGATATAAAATGTACATTAAAAATCAGAAGTAGAAATTATGAGCTTCACCTGTTTACATAGTATCTATATGCTATAACTCTAGTTTTATTTTGTTCAAAGCCCTCTTTTGCTTTTAGAAATTTGTAGTAATTTATCACCTAAATTTTAGATTTAGAATTTTGATAATACAGACATGACCACATTCTTAGGTCAATTTATTAGTGTACATTTTCAGGATAACTTCAATCATCGAATGTTATTTTACCATCAGACCATATGGCTAGCTTGCTTATAAATGAGTATTACAGTAGAAATAGGAAATTCAATATTCATTAGGGCTCGAAACAAAAATAGAGTACATTTTTTTAATGCTGATATTTTGCTATTTTTAAGCCATTTGGACATGTTTATTTTTAGAGCTTTTCAAAATATTCAAATATCAAACAAAATTTTTTATAAAGAATTCCACTAAGTTATTTAATTTTTTTAAACTTTCAAGACCCAAGTTGTCAGTGTGGGGGGGAGAAACTTGGTCTCCAATTGCATCCAAACATTTTGGCCCCAAAATAGTGTCACTTAGGGTGGCACGTAGGATAACTTGAATTTCTAGTTGTGCACTAGTATAAAACCCTCTTGGGCTTGATTTGTAAAAATTGAGGGATTCTATTGTATGGTCAAAATTTAGAGGAATTTGGGTTGTATGTCAATTTATTTTTTTGATGTAATAGTCTTGCTTTAGTTACTCCAACTCTTCAAAAGCTCACAATTTGGTGATGTGATACTCAATGTGGAGAATCCTTTAGAAGTCAAAAATTGAGAGATTGATTCAGATGTGATTCCGTTTCAGGATCTACATTTGACGAAAATCTAGAGAAGAGAAGGACACTTATATATTAGACGAATAGAAAATTGATAGTTTTATTATCTGTTGGCCTAGAAAGGATCTAGAAGAGAATGAGACAACTATATAATTTAATATTTGACTCAAGAGAATTTAGGGACAATGTCACAATAGAGAGAGTTTACAAATTCACACTTTGACAATTAGAGGGCATATTAAGAATTCACAGAAGAAAATGACTATAACAAAGTTGAATTTTTTTTTATGAAAAAGCTTATTTAGAAAGTGAAGGCTTGGACTAAATGTACCAAAGAATTGGACAGCCAAAAAGTTGAGAGGGAGATAAATTTGGAACCTACAAAGATCTTAGAGTATGAAGACTAGGCAATTTTAAAATTAAATATTGATTAACTTCCAAATATGGAAGTAATAGGGAGAATATAGACAACTTCATAATGTGAAGGCCTACAAAGAATTTACAAAAGGAATAGACCGTTAGAAATTGATGGTTTGAAAACTTGATACTTGTTTAAAACCCACAAAAGAAGGGCATAGTTCAAAATTGATAGCATAATAATGAGATTTCTTGAAGAGAATCAATAAAATTCCTGTACTAATATAGTGTCTTTTTAGTGTTATTTCAATCATCAAATATTATATTAGGATGGTACCATAGCTAGACCATCCAAAGATAACTCTTAAAAAAATAAAAAATTGTAAGGATCCTAATAGAAATCAAAAATTGAGAGATTGATGATGTGATACCTATTCAAGATTTGTATTTGAAGAAATTCTCAAGAAGAAGATGACAATTATATTCAAAAGCTCACAATTTAGTGATGTAATATTGAAATAGAGTAACCTGAATTGAGATTAATATTAGTAAATCAAACTGTGTTCATGGTGTGTAACTTTCTTTCTTAGATTGGTCTCTAATTTTGTGCAAAACAAATAGTAAAGCTTTGCCTGCATTAAGTACATGGAAAGTGTTCCAAAAAAATCAATTAGAAATTTTCTGGAATAAAATGAAAATTGAGAATCCGTTTTAATATTCAAGAAAGGAAATACTTAGATCAGCATTTTTTGGTTATGAATGGATTCATGAAAAAATAATAATATAATTTTGAGAACGAGAAATGATTGAGAAGACTAGAACTCTCATATTTGTAAAAGAAAGGATAAAGACATGATGAGGGAGAGGACCACAAAGTGCAACACTAGGAAGTGAATATGATGTGATCACTAGGAAGTGAATATGAAGTGTGCTGTTTTTTAAAGCTCAAAGCTGATTTTGAGTATCTTGGTGTAGTTTTTGACCATTTTAGTCACTTTCTAGGGTGTCATAAGGTATCTTACACGTATCTTCAATTAAAACTAAATTTGACCACTAATTCTAAATCATAGAAATGAACTTTTTCAAAGTCTTAATTTCTCCATTTGGTGCCCTCTATTGTCTTTAGATGATGTTTTTTTTTCAATTTAAAAAACAATGTTCATTGAAAAAAAACTCACATAAAGTACCGCAGAAGTGACGCTCTTAAAAAAGATCCTTGCGGTACTTTTGGAACCCTAAACAAATTAATGAGTATATGAAATGACTATTTTAGAATACCTCTTAAACATACAAAGGGCACCACTTCATCAAAAGTGAATTTTCGATAGTTTTTATTCTTTTTAGCCACTTTTTCAAATGACTGCATTCACATTGTTTGGATTTAAAGCCCTCATACAATAACTTTTAAACTGTCTACTTTGCACGAAACTTTTCCAAGTTGTAGAAAAACAAGTTGAGAATCTATATTAGCAAAAAAATTGACTTCAATTACATCTTTCCATTACTTTTGTGCAATTTTTGCAAAAGGGTGGAAACTGACAAATAGTTAAGCACTTTTTTGGTCCACTTTATTGTGCTTCTCCCTTGATTCATCTTTTTTTAATGATAAGTTAATACTAAGATCACAAATCTTTGACAATTACTTGCAAGAAAACAACAAGACTAAAAACTAAAGCACACCTTACGGTATATTAATTACCGTACAAGAAAGATTTTTAAAGAGAGTAATTAATTAGGAATTCTTACAAAATTAAGATTGTGTGAAGAATCAATGGCAAAATCAATATCATCTCAATTAGTGACTAGACCAAGATTCTTTGAAGCTGTGACAAAATTAAAATTCTTTCAAACACTAAAAAGATTAAGACTTTTTCAATAATGATGAGAGGAAGATCTTTGTCCATGAGGAGACCATGAGGCTTGGACAAGACCAATATCCTTTCAATGCCTTAATAAAGATTTAGGCTCATACAAGACGAGGATTCTCCCAATGACATATCCAAGACCGTGAGACTAGACCCGGATCGTTTAACCCCCTAAAGTTCCTTAACTATGTTTCACCAAAAAACCCTCCAAAATTGCCATTTCCAATGTAAAAAGCTTGAATGACTAAAAATCATTATTTTCTAATTCTAACCGTAAGATCTTCAACTAGATTATTGTACTAGTCTACAACTAAAAAAATTTCAATATAATCGGCTGTAAAGACTAGAAGATGATAGCAATTGAAATTTGAAAACAAACTTTTATGACAAGATTTTTGACTAGGTTGACACACTCTAACTTTTTCTCCCCTAGGTTTTTTGCATTATGGATTTTGGCGGTTTTGGTGCATGTCAAAGAAGACTAAGTTAGATAATTTTATAAAAAAAATTACACCAAAAAGTCAAGTGTAACATGTTGAAAAAAATATTTTTATTATGTTGAATACAAAAGAGTGCTAAATCTTATTTTTTTCATAGAAATTCCATTATTCAATAAAGTCCCAATCCAAACGGTCAAAGTAAAGATTGATGCCCATATTTTTAGTGAAAAACATTTAAACCTAAAATAATATTTTTCCTAACTTTTATGAAGGAAAGAAGAAGTTTTTATTGTACACTGCCCGAAACGGTGAGAAAATTTTGGTATTTTGTGGAGTGAACATTATGTACTCAAAGTCGTTTTTTTTTTTGGAAACCTCAAAGATGACATCATGAATTATTTATAGAAATATTTTAAGATGATTGATGTATTTAGCATGGCTGCCCGAATTGCCCACTTAACAGCTTTTTCCACTTGGGGTACCATAACTATTTTTATAAATGTCAAATTGAAAAGAAAAAAAATTCCCTCAAGCTCTTGTTATGGCCTACATTCACAAAAAGTTTCAAAAAATCTCAGCTTCAATTGAAGTCACATGTACATGCCCGAATTTTTAAAAAACCCATTCTAGGACAATGGTCCTTTAGGGGTTAAGGAGTAAAACCGGGATTTTTCCAATGAATAGCCTTAATAGGTACAGACAAGATCAAGATCCTCTGACTAACATGATGAAGAGGCTCAGACAAGAGCCGGATCCTTTTTAATGACAAATCCAAAACGCGCAGACCATACCAAGATCCTTCTAGTACCAATAAGACCAAAATATTTGTGATTGATTAGACTATGGGGCTCAGACAAGACAATGATCCTCTCAATGACATGATGAGGATGGCCAGACAAGACTATGATCCTGTCAATGACATGATGAGGATGGCCAGACAAGACTATGATCCTGTCAATGACAAGACTAAGACGTTCAGACAAGACCAAGATCCTCCCAATGACAAAGACCAAGACGTTCACCAAGATCCTCCCATTGACAAAGACCAAAACGTTCAGACAAAACCAAGATCTTGTCAATGTCTGGACCAAGACGTTCATACAAGACCAAGATCCTCCAAATGAAAAAACTAAGACGCTTAGACAATATCAAGATCCTTACAATGACAAAGACCAAGACGTTCAGACAAGACCAAGATCCTCTCAATGATAAGACCAAGAAGTTCAGACCATACAAGGATTTTCTTAGTGATGAGACAAATAAGTTCAGATAAGACTAGGATTCTCTCTATGACAAGACTAAGATATTTTTAGTAAAAAATCTAGCATTGTATCAAAGATAAGACCAAGATCCTCTCAAATAGCAAAATGACTGTGATTTTAAAGTACTGATGTAATCAAGATCAAACTCTAAAGTAAAGACAAATTAAAATTCTTTGACATACAAAAAAGTGAGAAGACTAAGATTTTTTTTACATAAAATTAATATTGGCATTACCAAGATTCTATAATGGAAGAAGAATGATGAGACCATAATTTACTAAAAGTTGGAATACCAACAAGATGACGATTTTTCAAAAAAAAATTAAAAAATAGCACCTTAGTTGATAATATATGAGCTCTTATTTGAACCATTCTTATTAAAATCCAAGGATGTAAACTTAGATCTCAATTTTCAAACATAGGCCTACTCATCTCCCTCCTCACTTGCAACTCAATATGCAACACTCTCCACTAACGCCCTTCTATCACCACCCTCCAATAGATTCCACTGCATAAACTCTACAACCTCCCTAGATAAGATCCCTCCAACAGATTTGAACCAAAACGCGACATTCTGAACACACGCGAATCAGACTCCACCACACCATATCTAAACAGTTTCTAGATAACATTGTTCGGAAGATTAAGTAACGGCTTTCGGATCCTCATCCACAACTCGAAGCTCGTCTCGCACCTCCTCTGCTGAACACCAGCCCTTAAAACCAACACTCTTCACTAACGCCTAAAAACCTACTACATTTATAGATTTCACATCACAAAATCTACACCATACATAGACAATGCCGGTTGTGGGGCACAGTGATGGATTTTGGACAGTCATCTGCTTGCTCCTCTCGCACCTTCTCTTCTGAGCCACCCCATGACCGACACTCTAAACTAACATTCAAACATCCAGTAATTTAATAGATTTGTCATCGTTGAATGTATAGAGGATTTAGATAGTGCCGGTTCTTGAGATACAGTGACGGGGTTTGGACACGCATCCGGATGCTGGTCTCGGAGCTCACAGTTGCGATGCTCGCTTTGCAGAGGCGCAGAGTTATCTGAGATCATCGTATTGTGGCGAATTCTCTAGGGTTTGTGGTCGCAAACCCCAGCTATGGCGTACGTCGCCGACGTGACCCGCGCTGCTGCGCTCTGCGCCGGCGTGGCTTCCGTCTCCGTGTCCGGCAATGGTGCCTCGATGGCCAGGGTGTCGGTGTCTGCGTCGCCGTTCTTCGCCCCGGGAGCGAGGGCGTTGTCTGCGTCGGTCTCCCAGGTGAGGGTTAGGAGCGCGGTTGCGCCGGTGGTGGTGGACATGGCGAAGCGCGAGGAGGAGCTCGTGTCGGTTCGGAAGATGAGCGACGAGGATATCAACCAGACTGTTGTGGATTTGAAGGGGGAGTTGTTTATTTTGCGCTCGAAGCAGGCGACGCGGCAGGAGTTCAAGAGCAGCGAGTTTCGCCGCATTCGTAAGAATGTGAGTGGACTGGAGACTTATCCGTATTTGAATTTGAGTTCATGTGTGGTTCATGACAGTGGGAATGTTTTGTGAGTGTGGATTGAGGTTCAAAAATTGAATTTCGTTTCATATCTCTTGGAATTTGTGGTATGGATAGGGGATATTAAGCTGACATGTTAATGTGGTAGTTGAGGTCGTAATTTGTTAATTTCTTGATTTTCTGCATTTTGGCGACATTTACTCCTGGATTGTCCTGAAGTGAAATTTTGAATTTTTGTTTGCATTTCTAGAATTTATCGTATTGATTTGGGAAACGCAGTTGAGAAGCCTGTTTTGCCAATTGAGATTATGATTTGGTCGCATTTCGCTGATTGCTTGATCCTTCTGCATTATGTGTTGATGGATTATGTGGCTTGGCGTGGACAGATTGCAAGGATGTTGACGGTGAAAAGAGAGAGGGAGATAGAAAGAGGAATTGGGATTAGGGAATCGAGGAAGCTAGATAGGGAATGGAAGAGGAACATTGTTATCAGGCCTCCTCCATCGTATGCTGCCAGCTTAGCTGAACAAGAGAAGAAGTAAATTTTCTATCATTTTCTAAGCATGTACGCACGTGTAGCTAGATTAGTAAGTCATAATCTTGACATTTATTTACCATGTTGCTCGGGATCGGTGGGGCAAATGATTCGTCGAATTTCAATACATGATTTTGGAGATTGAGTTCTCTCACTACGTCTGAAGAGTTTTATGTCGGAACATTATCATTAGAGTGCACATGGCTTATGATGTTGGTCCTAATTTAGGTCGATGTGCAATGAATCTGATGGCATCATGTAGGGGTTCAGCTGTTATTATTATTGCTCGGTTTTTGGTGGCTGTGGAGACTGTTTAGATATAATATCATATACGGTGGCTTATCATGTTTAGTACTGACTCTAAAGAGACTTACACTCAACTTAGATTGGGTTCTGAGCTTGCATATGCATCAGTCATGAGTCTGAGACCGTAGGGTCACTGGTACTGAAGTCCCCGAGCTCGCGAAAATCTGCCGAAGTCTGCCGAAGATTCCGAGCTTAGTGGTTGGTATGTATGCAGCATTCCTCAAGATCGTCCTCTTCTTAAACGTCTACTATTTTGATTTTTTTTTTTTTTGAATTATATGTATTCGTGGATTAATTCGTAAGGTGTCTTTTTGTTCTACAGGTTCGCTCCGTCTCATTCCAAGGCATAGTAGATTGCCAGCCTAGCAAGGAGATTCACGTTGTTTGCAGATCCAAGCATATCCAAGCATATCCAGTTTCTGCCGAACTGTCACGCTGTCCCAGGTGCGAGTGGTTCCAGCTTGTTTTCATTTTATTCTGGTGTGCGCCTTTGCTTCGTTCTGCGGAGCCCTTTGCTCAGAGTGTCAGTGCAATCGCCAACTTTACCTTCTCAGTATTTCTCTCTACAGACGTCCCTGTCAACTCTTTCGAGGATGTTCAATACAATCTAGACAATCTTTCTTCTATAGTGTGGTCGCTTTGTTCAGCACGTCCTTCACGTTCTTCATCACACAAGGGCATATTCTTTAACCAGCAGGACTGACTGGCTACCAATCATTGAGCGGATTCCTTTTCATCTTTCTTCTGAGATGGTGGATCATCTCCAATCATAAGATTCTTAATTAACACTGAAGGGTTTTAGTCGGTACTATCCTAGTTATTTTCGAGATGAATTCACACAACAACTACGTCTTCGTAGTTCCAAGTGACAACTACATCGACGTTCGTTTCAAGAGCATGGAGTCATCCTTCACTCACAAGCTGTGTGCGGTGAGGCGCCGAAGCTGCTCCTTTCCTCAAAATGGCGAAGTCTATACAGCTTGGATTAACGGCTCAACACAGAAGATTCATTCTTTGTAGCCGATCACATTGAAGAAAAACAGGTGGGCCGTGGCATTAATTTCGATCATGTTAGACAGAACGGTGTCATGAGCAGCATCAGGAAAGCTTTTGTAGACCGAGAGAGGACAAGCTCTGGATCGCATAGCGACGCTGCTCTGGGCCGTGGTGTGTACATTCGTGAAGCCCTGGCAGCTGGGTGCCTCCTTTTTACTAAAGAGACGTGAGGTACACTTGGACATGAAGATACAAGCTGCCAATATGTACTTCAGAAAAAGTTAAAACACATTATACCAGATTGCATCTTCAGTTCTGGTGTCCATGGATCTCTGCAACTGCACTCGTTCAAGCAAGTGCTCAAAGACCGTCTGGGTACATGAAGACAGTGTTGGGCAAAACCAGTATGCATGCATGAGCACCGTGTCCCCACTTCTTTTCAACATTTCAGAAATCGTGTTTCAATCTTATCTGTAAGATTTATTTCTACGAACTCCATCTAGATTTTATTGATGAGATGTCAATTATTTTTCAATCCTATCTAAAATAATCTTTATTCATATGAATTAAGTTGATAAAATCTCAAACAGGATTCCAGGTTTTTTCCAATGAAATTGATAATATTAATAGGTTTCAATCTTTTATGATAAAATGATTTTTACATCTTATTTTTAAAAAAGAATGTAAGAAGATGTCAATAATTTAGATTGTAAATATAGATCACGCTCATAAGATGGCAATAAAGTTTACTCTTGTTTAATAAGTAAAGTTAATGGCTATAAAATGTTAATCAAATATAGTCATTTTTGGAACAAAGATTTTGGATAGCATGCATGGATTTATTAAATAAGATGTTATATAGGATATAACGTAAGAAAAAGATTTTAATGATCAAGATAAGTTTTGTACAACACAAAAAGTTGATTAGCAACTTGCCCATCAAGACTTTTAGTTGCAATATGGAGCAACCTTTGTCAACCAAAATATGTCTTCTTCGCAACAAAAATTCTTCTTTGTATACTGTAATACTACAGTAGGTTTGTTTATGAATAATTTGTAAAAAAAACTTAAAAATTAAAAAATTATGAAGACAAAAAGACAAAAATAGAATAAATTGTTTTTTGTGATATTTTGTTATATCTAAGCCATTTATGTTGTTTTTAGTGATTTTTTTTGCTAGTCAACAAAAATCAAGAAAATCAATTTTTGAAGGACGTATTTTATATTTCCAAAAAAAATAAAATTTGTTTGACAAGAAACAAACCTGCTATGGTGTTACGGTATATGAATGATGTCAACAAGATCTCAACCATGGTCTAATCTTATGTGAGATAAAGATTCTTTGTTGTTGAATCATATAGATTGGATTGATAAAGTGTAGACTATAATCTAATCCAATTATTGTCAGAGTCCATTCTTTTTGAAAACAAAGAAATTGAATTTTCAAACCAATAATATGCCAAATATGGTCTAAGCTAATTCAAGACAAATCGTTCACCTGTATATATGAATCAAGATCATAAGATGTCAACTATAATTTATTGTGATCTCAGTCAAGTATTTTCCACAAGAAAAATACTAAATTACAAACACTAATAAAATCTACAATATGCCAATTGAATTTAGTCTTTTTAAGACAAGGACTTTTCACTTCTAGATATGAATTAGCTTGACAAAATGTCCACGTGATCTGATTGATATGATCCAATACATGGATTTTTATTATCAAGACTTTACAGATGAGATGGATACCACGTTAAGGAACAAGATGTCAATTAAATTGAGTTTTTTCTCAGATTAATCTTTTAAATATGCCAATCTAGCCAATATCATTTGGATTCAGCCAATCAAGTTATCCAAGTTTCAATTCCAGACATCTATACATAATTTGGACTTATGTATAGAGTCTTAATCTATTAAGTAGAAGTAAATATGATGTCAATCAAATTCAATATTTTTGGAGACAGTCTCACCATTGCATTGCAGAGACTTGAACTGCAGATAAGGGCCATGTAGACATCAGTCAACTTAGTCTAATCTGGATCTGAGACAGAAAAAGCTCTTGAATTTGAGAAATGATCAGGTAGACATCATTTCAACTGGATTCAATCTCATTTAAGACATAGATTCTTAGTGTCTACAGATGAAGTGGACGAGATGACAATCTATTTACAGACAATGTTCTTGAATTCTAAAGAAGGATCACACATGCATCATATTGACATGGTCTGACATGATCTAAGACATAGATTCTTACTCTCAGACAAAGCTCTTGAACTGTAAAGGGCTATGTAGATATCATGTCCACCTGACCCAACCTGATCTAAGACATAGATTCTTATTTGCAGACAAAGCTCTTAAACCGTAAAGGACTATGTAGACATCATGTCAACCCAATCCAACCTGATCTAAGACATAGATTCTTTGTTTCAGACAAAGTTCATGAATTGCAGAGAAAAACCAAGCAGACATTACATCAACTTGACCGAATATGATCCAAAACATGAATTTTCTTTTATCACAAATATGGATTAAAGTTGATTAAAATTCAAGATTTATAAGATGTCTATGGATCCTAATAATAATGGATAAATATGAAGAAAGAAAACATACAATAAGGTGATAAAATTATCCTCAAAAAAATAAACATCACAATATTGACTCTTATATAAAATAATTTATTGACTCACTACACTAAACTATTTCATAGATTCCTAAAACCTCCTATATTTTCCATAAAACTTCCAAGAACATCAATCATACCCAAATTCCCTTTCCTTTTCCAAAACCCAACCCACCATTTGGACAAAACTATCCAACCCTTTCACCCCCAAAAGACCATTCCCCTACAAACCCGTGCCCACACCAATCAAAACATGAAGAAAAATCTTTTTATGTAAAGGCTTTGCCCGTTGTTTCAACCAAAAACTAAATAAATAAAAAAAACCAAAAAAAAAACAAAAACAAAAACAAAAACAAAAAAACATTAAGAAAAAGCAGAGCGCCGCTGCAGCTGGAGCTGACTCCAGCAGAGCCCACTCCTACTCCTCCTACTCTACAGTAACTTAAGTACAATGTGTGTGCTCCCCTCCTCTCCCAGAAGCTGCTCCAGGCTCCAGCACACAAAGGCAACACTCTCTCTCTTCTCCCTTCTCCGAACACAACTCTCTCTCTCCCTCCCTTCGCTTGTCTTGCAGGGGAGGGGCCAACTTATGCAAATCATGTCCCTGCTCTGTTCTCTTCTTACACCACTCCCATAAACACACACACACAGACACACAATAGTACAGTATTGTACTACTGTACAACACTCTGACTCCACCCCCTTCCCCTTCTCTCTCTCTCTCTCTCTTTCATCTCTCTCTTCTCTTCTCTTCTCTCCCACAGAAGTTCTCCCCCACTTCTACCACTCTATAAATCCATCACCACTCCATCACCACTTCCACACTCGTTCATTCATTCCCATTCCACAGCATCTATCTCACAGGTGAAGTACCTCCTTCCCCTTTTTTGCATTTCTGCTTCTCTTTTCTATCATTAAAACTGGCACTTTGTGTGAGCCAAAGGTGTTGTTTTTATCTCTGGCTTGTGAGTGAATGCATATGTGTGTGTGGTAATCTGGCTTTCTGTTGTTTGTTGTTTGTTGTTTTTGTATTGGTTTTGGTTGAACTGTGTTGGTAATTCTGCTGCAGAGTGAAGGGAATTGGTGGAGGTGGTCAGGTGGATTGGAGTGAGGGAGTGAGTTTTGGGAGATCATGGATTGGTTGGAGATGGGGATGATCAGGTGTGAGTTGTGAGTTGTGGAAAGGAGAGTGATAAATTAGGGTGGTTGTGTGTGGTGTGGGGGTGATTGGTTTTACTTTGGGAGGTGTGAGTGGGTTTAGATTGAGTTTCAGTGAGTGAGGAGTCGGTGTTTTTAGTTGTTTGGTGTTGGTGAATTTATTTTATTCCTGGTTTTTGGTTGGGTTTTTAGGGCAGAAAACTACAGGAGAATTTAGGTGAGTTTCTCTGCAGAGGGGGTGTCTACAGTTCCAAGTTGCGTGAATTGGGTTTCGCGGTGACGGTGGTTTGTCTCTAGAATGATCGTGTGCTTGTTTGCTCGCATTCAGCACAATGTGATGAGAATAGCGCCTTCTGTTTTGTTGTGAGGTGTTGATTGCAAAGGCGTTGTAGCAATGGGCTAAGTTGGTGGAGCTCAGTAGCGAGCTGGGTGGTGCATAATTAGAATTCAGAGAACAAGGTTTTGGACGTTCTGGCAATGAGTATGAGAGGAAGCAGTATAAGTTAGGACACGATCTTTCATTTGCAGTGAAGATCGTGGGATGTTTCATCGAAGAAGTGGAATGTGTCTTGTGTGGTGGTGGCTTTGATCTTTAGTTGATCTAGTTTCTGAGAGCTTGGAATTAATGGGTGTGTAGTGAAATGAGGCAGTGTATTTACAGGGTGTTTGGTCTTGTAGGGATGGGGCATAGGTGACGGACAAGCACAACTGCAGCTGAGAACGGAACTTGCAATCATGGCACAGCCACGAGCAGGACGCACACTGGTGGATCTTGAAGACGCAGTGCTGCGTCGCGTTTTGCTGGTGTCAATCCGGCCGGGGAAAGAAGAAGGCCATGTGAAATCTGTTTATCTGGAGCAGCTGGCTGCGGAATTGATGAGTGAAGGGCGGCCAGCGGTCCTCTCTCGGGATCTTCTCGAGAGGTTGTTGATGGAAAGGCTGGGCTTTCTCTATGACCGATCCGAGCCGCCCTTTCTGTATCTTGTCAACTGCTACCGGCGAGCGTTTAGCGAGAGCCGAAAGGCTCAGACCATGAAGGACAAAGCAGCTCTTGCTGTGATCCAAGATGCTTTGCAGCAAGTGAAAGACTTGGCGGTGTCGTACTCTGTGCTCATGCTGGTGCATGTGAAGGACAACATGTTTCCTCAACCTCTGGAGCCTTCACTCTCTCCAAACTCTCTGTTGCTGGTTTCGTTGCTTTCAGAGGGGACTTCCAATAGTGCATATTATGCCACCAGCACTGGTGTAGAGCCTCTGCCTGCGGGGTTCTTTGATGGCTTGTTGAAGAGGTTTGAAGATGAGCCGGAGGGCTTCAGAACTACCTTTGAACAGTTGTACAAGGATTTGCAGCATGTTGTTATGAAGTTGTCTCCGTTGGGTCCGTTTCAGCGATGTATAAGGACTTTGCATATGTTGGTTCAGCATCCTCCGCTAGCGAAAGTGTTGGTGGAGCACCCAATGTGGTGCCCCAAGGGTCATCATGTCAATGGACGGGTCTTAGAAGTGAGCAGTATTCTGGGACCCTTCTTTCACATCAGCGTTATACCCGATCACCCAGTCTTTGGAAGTGGAGAGCCTAACGTGAGGTAATGCGTCTTTCCCTTGCTACTTGTTAGATGAAGCGCACTTAAGAAACTGTGTGTTTTGTTTCATTGGATCTTTCTTGTTTATATTACTAGATTGACTTTGTGGTGGATACCGGAGCACATACTAACTAACTGGGTGGTTCGGTGGGTGTCTGGTTGCTGCAGGCAACAGTGCTTTTCTGAAGTTTCAAGCCGCCGAGCTGCAGACTTGATGTCTTCGTATGCCATGATAAAAGCGGTTCTGCATCAGCTCTATCGTGGCTTATATGACGTCTTAATGGTTCTGCTTCGAACACCTGATACACGAGAGTCTGCCCTCCAATACTTGGGGGAGGTAGTTCAAAAGAACGTAAACCGGAGCCAAATGCAGGTTCGGAGCCTCTTTCAAACGTTTTGCTTCTTTGATTATGTTGAGTTGATTATTAGTCAATGCTGAATCCTGGCCCAAGTTTCTCTTACTCTCCAGGCAGAAGTCAGATAAGTAACTAATGGTCTGATGTTGTTTGGTGTGTTCAGTCAAACCCGTTTGCAATTGCAAGCAGTGGAATGTTTGTAAGCTTGAGTGCAGTCATGCTTAAACTTTGTTCACCGTTTTTGGACGCCTCTTCAAGCAAGAAAGACAAGATTGATATCCGATACGTTTTCCAAGGAGGTCGCATCGACTTCAGGTATGGATTAGTGGAACAGTTTCCTCCTTGGTGTGCGATGCATATAAGTGTCTTTCCTTGTCTGTGTGATCTTGAAGAGATCTGATTTTATCCGGAAATTACTGGTGCTTCCTACAGAAATCTAATTTCATGTGAAAAGTTTATTCTTCCATGGTACGGTCGTGTCTCACAAGGATAGTTGCTTCTGATAGTTGTGATACTTACGTAATTCTGTTGGCAGTGGATTAACAGCAATCCTCACCACTTCGGAGGAGTTGGCGAGATGGGTGGATAGTGGTAATCGTTCCCGCACCGAAGGTTTTCGCCAAGTAACGCAGCTTCGAGAGCAGGTAGAGATGCACCGTTTGCAGGCTGAGGAACCTTCGACTTCAATGACAAACAGCTCGCAATCTTCTCTGAAATCCATGGCCTCTGCAGCGCCGGACAACGTTAAGTTTTCATTCATCTGCGAATGTTTTTTCCTCACTGCAAGAGTGCTGAACTTGGGACTCATCAAGGCACTGCTGGATTTCAAGTCTTTGGTCCAAGTAAGCAGTCTACACTCTGCAAATAGAATGGTCCTTTAAATGTTGTTAAAGGCACATGAAAGATGTCAGCACCAAAGGCGTCCGCTGAATTTTTTGTGCTTTACTTTCTGAGGGTCAGCTTCATACGTCCCGTTTTGATTGCAGGACCTCTCTAGGCGAAAAGATGAACTTGCGACACTGAAGAATATGCGTGGTCATGGAGCACCACCAGGAATTGAACAAGACATTGCTCAAGCTGAAGCAGTTGTTGAGCAGCTATCACAGGATCGGCTGTGTTATGATTCGCAGCTCCTCAAAGTATGATCTACTTTGCCTTAACATGCTGTGTGAGTTTGTGAAGTATATGAAGTTTTTGCCTTGACATGTATATGAAGTTTTTTGGTTGGTTCAGATTTATCTGAAATAATATGTTTCATCTCAGATGTTTGGTTTTTTCTGCAGGATGTGGACTTGCTGCAAGAAGCCCTAGCTTACTACAGGCTTATGGTAGTGTGGCTTGCCAGCCTAGTAGGTGGATTTCACATGCCACTTCCGGCACAATGCCCCATGGATTTTGCCTCCATGCCAGAGCACTTTGTGGAAGATGCCATGGAGTTGCTACTATTTGCTTCCCGCATTCCCAAGGCTCTTGATGGTGTAATTTTGGTAAGCTGAGACCTTTTTGCAAGATGTAGGTCGTTTTGTGTCATTTGAATCACTTACAAAAGAGGCCATTCTATGTTATTAGTATTCATGCTTCTAGAAAAATACCTCCTAGTTTGTGATTAGAAACAATGGACAAGTCTTGTGCTGGCTAACTTAACCACCCTTTTGATTGTTTATTGATGCATGGGTTTTCTTTTTCAGGACGAGTTCATGAGTTTCATTGTGATGTTTATGGGAAGCCCACTTCATGTGAAAAACCCATATTTACGAGCAAAGATGGTGGAAGTGTTGAATGCATGGATGCCTTCAAAATGGTGAGACCATTTTTTTGCAATGCTTTTTGTATGTTTTCAGTAAATGCACCAGTTTCATTAGCTTTGTCTGATGGGTGCACTAACTTGTTCTTTTCATTTCTGGATGCAGCTATTCTCCAACTCTGGGCAGTAGCATGTCATCTCTTTTTGAAGGACATCAATTGGCTTTGCAATATCTGGTGCCGAACCTTCTTCAACTCTATGTTGATATTGAATTCACGGGAGCCCACAATCAGGTGAGTTTGTGAGATATATGTTGTATCTTCGTTGATATATTTTTTGGCTTATTTATTTCTGTTGCAAAGTGGAAGGGAGTGTCACAGTTTTGTACATATTCACCCGGGGATGCTTTTAACATCTACTCGTTCAATGCAGTTTTACGACAAATTCAATATTCGTCACAATATTGCGGAGCTGCTGGAGTACTTGTGGAGTGTACCCAGTCATCACCACGCTTGGAAGCAGGTGATTTTCCCTTGTTCTTTCTCTTTATTCTTTCTTTCAGATATTCTTTATGTTATTATGGTTACAGGGGAGTTGCGAGATTGTGCCGTCTGAGCTTTTTATTCTGGGCCATGATATGTAATGTGACGTGTCTAACTGCAAAGAGTGGTTATCTTAACAGGTTGCCATTAAGGAAGAGAAGGGTTCTTATTTGAAATTTCTGAATCTACTAATCAACGACAGTATCTTTCTCCTTGACGAAAGCCTGAAGAAGATTCCCGAACTCAAAGAAATGGAAACCCAACTTGCTGACCCAGCTGTATGGAGCAGAAGACCAGCTCAAGAAAGGCAGGAGAGGGAGCGCCATTATCACCAACAAGAGAATGTGCAATCTCAACCTGTGTCAAAGACTTGTTCTTGTTTTGAGCTAATATCATCATCTCTGAGGGCGAGTGTGCATTTTTACTAAAGCTTTGGACTCAGGCGTGTTGGGCGAATGCAGGTTGTTCGAATTGACATGATGCTGGCCAATGAAGATGTGAAAATGATCCAGTACACATCCGAAGAGATTACTGCACCGTTCTTACTCCCTGAGATGGTGCGCTCATCCCTCTCTTACTTTGATGCTTTTGGTGTATATCGTGAATATAGAAGTATAGATTGACCAAAACTTTCTTGTATAATGACATACTTGAGGCAATGACATGTTTGAGTGGGTAACAATACTTACGCAGGCTGAGAGAATAGCGGCGATGTTAAACTACTTTTTGTTGCAACTTGTTGGACCTCAACGCAAGGCTCTCAGGCTGAATGATCCTGAAAAGTATGAGTTCAGGCCTAAGGAACTTCTTGCACAGGTATGGCGGGAGGAACGTAATTATTGATTCTGGAGACTTGGTACTTGGTTAATATATTGTGAAGTCAAACGCTGGTGCCTATTTGTGTTATACAATCCGATGGAAGGTCGTAGGCTGTGAATTACTCGATCGACTTCAGTTTTCAATCAAATGTAATTCTGCTCGCTAAGTTAAGTTCTGGTTGTACTTACGGTATGGCAGATTGTAACCATATATGTGCATCTCGATAGAGGCGATTCCCAAGGGGTCTTTGCACGAGCAATTTCCAGCGATGGTCGCTCTTATAGAGATGAGGTAACATCATAGAACCTGTTGCCGTTCTTTGCATTTTTTGTTACTTTTCATGCCAAATTGGATATAATTGCAGGCTCTATGTAACAATTACTTGATCAGATATCTTTTGAAGAGGCTCCTGCACTACGTATCAGTGGTATAAGTGCTATTGTTGAGTTTATATTCTCTGTTACAGTTGTTTACAGGAGCTGCCGGCGTGTTACGCTCATATGGTGGCATTCCTATGCAAATGCTTGATGATTTTGAGACACTGGGCGTAAAGTCGAAAGCACAGGCACAGGAGATGATGGATGCTGAAGCTCTGCTTGGTGATATTCCCGAGGAATTTCTCGATCCTATTCAGGTAGCATTTCTGTAAAACTGTCGGGCCGTGTTCATTATTTTGTGTTCTGCAATGATGTGTCTTTGAACCCGTATATCTTTCATCAGAAATTCATACACAATCCCTTATTGAACGAAGTTGGTGATACTTTATTGTGCAGTACACATTGATGACAGATCCTGTTATTTTGCCTTCATCAAGAACCACCATCGATCGCTCTGTTATTCAGAGGCACCTTCTCAGTGATCAGGTAGGCTAAAGCACTCCACATCGGTAAATGAGTCTGTTATTTTCATTCATTCTTTCTCCTTGAAGCGTCTTTTCAGGCTGTAAGTTATCTCAGATCTTTTCTGTTGCTTTGCTGCGCAGACGGATCCTTTCAACCGATCGCTGTTAACTACCGATATGTTAATACCAGACCACGAGCTGAAGAAAAAAATCGATGAGTATCTTGCGAGTCACTCAAAGTAGTGACTTTGCCTATTGATCGAGAGCATGTCAATTGAGTTGTACTCCTTCGACTGGACTTGCAGCAACACCATTAGCCAGTGCATGGACTGCACTTAGGAGGGCCACGGTGTGGATGAATTTTGGAAGACATGGTTCACTGGGAGACCACACCTCCAAGTTTATTCCAATTTTGGGTTAGAACAACTTAAATGCTGTATCTAGTTGTATCTTCGTCTGTGCTCCACAGTGACCTGAACCTGCATCAAGCGCGAATAATAGATGTGTTCATAGTATTGTTAGCATCAGCCTTTCGCTTTTTGTTCATATTTGGTAGACATGCCCATTATTGAAAGGCCTTAGAATTTCGAATTACAGATTTAGAAAGGCGTTGAGCAGGTCAGTCCCATGACTTCTTTTTATTATATAGACTGGTGGCATCTACAGTACAATCTCCTTAGTTCAGTGCCATTGACTCTCATCGTTTTGCCGTCCTTCACTTCTTTTGGACGAAGATTTACACTTGGTAGATCACGTCTGCATTTTGGTTGTTGTTAAGCGCTAGTCACAATAGTTTTTGATAGCCATCTGCTATCAATTGCAAACCTTATGTGGTTGGCATGACAACTCCTAGAGACAGATTGGAACCAGAACCCATTTATTCATTAATTTTCACCTCAATGTATGAGGACTTTTGTACAGAGTTCGGGATCGGCAATTGTTCCTTAGGGGAATGGAGATTGTACTGTTATGGTAATACTTAGTGCTTTCCAGATTTTGTAGAACAGTTTCTGGGCTCTTACTGCTTGCTTTGGATCTCGAGTATCATATTATCTCTGTTGGATTGGAATGCATTGTGCACATCTATAATCACTCGATTGTGTTTCGTTCAATGCAGAATGATGTCAGATTTCATGGCGCAACTTCTCTGTGTTCTGGTTTATAGATTAACAGAAGTTTTGTGTGCAAAATTTGGCTGGTGTACAATATTTTCGTTCAATGTTTCAACTACAACGTGGTAAATTTCTTTTTCAAAGAAAGATATTAATTCTAAAATACCCTTGTCCATTTCAACATCAAATATTGTAGTTGCCAAATCATACACTTAAGTCTGTTCATTTTTGTAAATTTTGTTACTAAGTGATAAAAAGAAAAAAGAAACATTGTGATACACGAACGTTTCCATTTTCCTCAAGTCTAGTAAGTCGAATTTATCGAGATGAGCTTGACACAATCAATGGCTTTCTAATCTCCATCAGTTTCTCTGCTACCCAACGGCTGTTCAACTCCGTTAGTTCTTCAATGTGCACATGAAGGACGGCCTTTGGAGTCATTTTCAGCCTGGGCCTGGCTACTGCTGAAGTTCCAAACGTCATGGTGTCGTGTAAGTTACAGGCTGTGTGAATTCAGCTCAGTGGGCCAGACACAACATGGGAGTCAATTTTGGAACAGCAGAGTATAAATAATTGAGGGTCAGAGGGAACATGAGCATCAACATCGGAGTGTAGGTACAGTAGCTGTGAAAACAGCACTGGGGAAAATACAGTCGTGACAAATGGTGATCCAATCGGAGCACTGTACTATACAGTAGCTTTGTACTAACACGGTAACAAAAATGGTTTTCAAATTCAACGAAGTGTGTAATTTAAATGAGGGCACAGTGACAAAACGGGTGTCACTTCTGTAGTAATATGTGAACTTGTGAAGCCAGCTGAGCCATGACGCACAGCTCAGCGTGGTACAATGATGAAATAGACGTCCATTTCGAAGGTACTGCACAAAATGTAAATCGCAGTAGGGTACTTGAAAAGCATCGATGTAATTTATCACTTTGAAACGTAGTAAAAACTACGCACTCACGAAAATCGCTTCACAATTGATTAAGGAGGCTGTGACACAATAATTTTACGACTAGAGACGAGTTCTTTGTGCGCTCGAGGAAACATGCAAGTTACCTTGACAATATCTGGAAGATGAGACACCGACATCCGGGAATTGCTTTACATAACCACAGAAACGCTCTTATTTCAGAAGCAGGTAGGATTACTTGTCTGCAGCATGTACATTTCTTGTGAAGATATTTGTTGCAGAAACCAAGTAACTCCTGGGTCAAGGAGCTCTATTCTAGCTTGCACAGAGCTGCCACCAGCAACTCTTGCGCATATCAAGAATCGATCTTTTATGTCTGAAAAAAACAATCTTGTGCTGATCCATTTTCATCATAGCCAACAATGAATTATACCATAAGCTTGACCAATGACGCTTATTTGTTCCACCACAATGTCACGTCCTTGCGCCGGTTGATCTTCTTCTGCAGCTGAAGCAGACCGTATAGAAGAGCTTCGGCGGTCGGCGGGCATCCAGGTACGTAGATATCCACAGGCACAATACGATCGCAGCCACGGACGACTGAGTAGGAGTAGTGATAATAGCCCCCTCCGTTGGCACAGCTGCCCATAGAAACTACCCACCTTGGCTCTGGCATCTGATCATAAACCCTGAACACCAAACACCACATTTGTAAGCTTAATCTTGTAACTCATCACAAAGGACATCCAGCAACATAAAAATAAAATTAAAAATAATGATCGGCACGCTGAAGCACAAGAACTAGCATGGACACCAAAAAAACCTCCACTGTGAGAATAGAGATGTTTGTCTAAGAGTGACGTCCACTATCATCAACTTCAAATAAATTAGCTATAATCAGAGGAACTCAGATGACTCGGAAAGCTCTATATGTAGCAACAACAGATCTTTCGTAGCTGGAACCCACAACTCGCAGCTCTCACAAAACAAACTTAGGAGGAGAAATTTCAGTTCGGTTCCTAGTTATAAATTCTAGCGCGCAATCAAAATATTTTTCTACACCTATTTTCCAATATACTGTATTCCAATAGCCAAAGTGTATGATTTCGATGTATACACCTTAATTGAAGTACACTCTGTTTCACTAGCTAACGAGGTAAATTACCAAAGCGAACCGGGTGGACGACAACCTAAAACCTACAACTGATCTTCCTATAAATCATGTAATTGATCTTCCTACAAATCATGTACTTGGGATTCAAATCCTAAGTCCAAACCCTAAAAAGAAATTCACAAGCGTTTGCCAATGCTTGCATGCATTAATATTGGAACATGATGACCGAAAACCAAACCAGAACCTCATCAAAAATCTCCAAACCACGGCCATGAGAAATCACCAACTTACTTGCGCAAAGCAGGGGCCATCTTGTTGGTGAGCGTCCCGGCCACAATCATACAATCCGACTGCCTCGGACTAGGCCGAAAGATGATCCCAAACCTATCCAAATCATAGCGCGCAGCGCCCGTATGCATCATCTCCACCGCACAGCACGCCAGCCCGAACGTCATAGGCCAAATCGACCCCGTCCGCGCCCAGTTCATGAGCGCATCCACCTTGGACAAGACGAATTCCGCACCAGGACCGCCCTTGGCCGTCGTGCTCGACGTCGGCGCGTTCAAAGTCGTCGACGCCATCATCGCAGGCGCGCTCGTGTGCACCATCCTCCTCATGGCCTCCCGGGATGCAGCTTGCGCTGCCCTCGGCAAGAGCGCCATCGCCAAACCCCTCAAAAGAACGAGAAAAACCACTCCAGCACCAAATTCAAAACGAAATCAAGCAAACTGAACCTCTACTGCAATGCTTCCCCAGAGACTAAGCTCCGAAATTTTGCTCTGCAACCCTAAACCCTTCAATTCGAAGAATGTGATTTCATTGCATTTCCTCTCGCGGTGTTGATTCGAAGAAGACGACGTATTCCGCCTAGAACTGTCGAGGAAGATACGTTAAGGGGCGTGTGCCGTCCACGAAGGAGTCGGGTTCTGGGTAGAATTGTTGGAGAAGACGAGTGTCGATGGAAACCGTGGACAGCGGAGGAAGGTTTTGTCCAGAAAGGGTGAGGTTGAGTCGGTTCACTTCACCGCTTTTCGCACGGTCATGGAGACTCGGTTCAGTGCCTTTTGGGTTGCGGTGTTAGGGGCTGAGATGACGACGGGCTTTGTGTAGAATCGTCGAGGACGACGAGGGCGTCGAGGTGGAGTCGGTTGCTTCACCGCTTTTGTGTCCTTTCGTGGCGGTGTTTTGAGGTGAGGCACCCCTCATGTAAATAAATCAGTAAATCGAATTAATATTAAATGGATTAATGTTTGTGAATCAAGTAAAGATCGCAATAGAAAACCAAAAAATGTTGGGGTTGAGGGACGTGTGTTGTTGGTAGTTTTTGATGAGATTTGTACTTTTGGCTCTTTTTAAGCCACAAGGACACTTCTTATCACTTGTTAAGTCTTTCTCTTCTTCATTTTAAGCCTTTTTTAAGCATACTTTTACGTATTAACTTAAAGTAGTATTAATATATAATTAACTATGTTATATTTATAATATCGGTGTGAATAAAAGGCACTTTAATTTGTAAGAATGTTGTTTGTAGGTGTCTGGCCTCCTTAGATTCTTCTTGGATTTAATATTAATTTTCGGTTGTATGACTTTGTAAGAACTGTTTATTTATTTTTATGACTATTACTAGTCGTGTACACTTCTGTGTTAATGGTGTTTAGTACGTTTTGTATGGGTGTTCTTTATGGATTAAGTTTTTGTAGTATTTTGTGATAGGCATCCAATGTAGGGATTTTTAGGTTTTTATGTGTTTTGAAAATGTAATCAACCCGGATTCAAGTTTTAATAAAGGCTTAGCAGTTGTGTGTAGTTGTACGCTTGAAAGATTTTATAAGAAAATCATAGTAATTTCAATTGTCATATTCTTCTTTTTAACTTAAGAGGAGGTGCTATCCGATTTAAGCTATGTTTTTATTTATGATATGATTGATTTTAAAGTGTTTGTTTCCCAAGTTTTTGTTTGTATTTGACATATTTCATCTTATTTGTGTTTAATTTTTCAGTCTGCTATATCTATATATGAGTTTTGTCAATGCAGGCATATTGTTTTTGAAAATGATAATTGCTTATTATCAATTTGTATGAGATTATTATGGTGTTTAGTGCTTCGATCCAATACATTTGTATTCAGACATGGCTTTGGAGGAGTGTAATATGTGTTTGTATTAACACCTTTATATTTATTTTGTATCTTTTAGATGTTTGGTATTATTAGGGTTTCTTTGGGTAAAAACTACATAAGCGTTTCCGTAGTTTACTTTTTTGCATTTCTATGTGAGGTTTTTCGTGTGGTGTGATGAGTAAGTTTTTTTCCTATGTATTGCATTTGTCAAAAAAATATGTATGAGTAGTGATGAAAGTTCAATTCAAATTCTAGATGGCCAAGGGTTCCAAAGGTGTCATTGCAACCTAAACGTTAGGAGTATGATATGTTAGAGATTTATGATATGTTAGACAACTTAGATATGTTAGGCAAATGGAAGATTGTACTCCATCCGAACCTCTTCTTTGCAACTCCCTTCTTAGTTGGCCCATAACTTAATTTTTGAAAGTGTGAAAGTTCAAAGATGATAAGAGAAAAATTTCAATACTACACTCAAACACTTTCTTACAAACTCATTGTAAGCTTCAGAAAGGCGAGCAACAGTACCACTCCTACACTTTCACAAAAATTGTTTGAGAAGGAAAATGTCAAAAATTCTAGTCGTAAACGTACTTCTTGATGTGGTTTTATCAAGCGAGATAAAAGTTAAGGGGACCGTTCCTACGGTGGCACAATTCCCTCCTTTCTGGCTTGGCTTTCAAGCAATGAATGTTCTTGCAAAATTCACAGATTTGCCCATGGAAAAAAACCCGTCTCTCTCCACCTTAATTCAAAGAGGTATGTCTAAATCAGAAGCACAAAACCATGTGGAAAACATTATATCTTTTCCGTTCGTATCATAAAAAGAATGGCCTTCTAAACAAACGGATAGAAAAGATGGAATGCATTTCAATCTCACACAAATTCTCTTTGATGTGAAAGTGTGTGAGCATGACTTTGCTCTTGATTACCACATATTCATCCATTATGAAATTGATGATAGAAATTTGAATATAGATGAGGTTTTTGAAATGACAAAGGAGAGATTAAAAGTGATGAAAATAGAGGTTGGTGATATCATTGGAGAACTTATAGGCATTCTATGTTTCCATGGGTCTAAAAGGTGGAGTAGGATTATCAAATTTCACCTTAAAAACCCTGATGCGGATGAATATGCTCTCCTTCAAGGTTTAAGACCTTTCATCCCTAATCTCGACAAATCTACTTTCTCTAGAGGGAAGGTTTGTAAATCCTTTGACTCCATAGCAATTGCAAGCATGCTCTCAATAAAAATCACAAGCCCCTCACTAGTATGCAAAACTTGGTATAACTTGTTTGAAGACATTGTTGTGAATAGTTTTCTCCATTGCCATGAGTTTGAAATTATAAATGTGCAAAAATCAGTAGATGAAGACTTTCCTTTGATCAAAGCACCAACTCCAGAGGCAGCCAAAAGATTCAAAGTACGTAAACTTTCATTTTCAAATGAAACGTTCGATGTAAATTTCGCAAGCAACCAAAAATTGTCCGAGGATGATAAGGCAAGAAAAAATGAAGTGGTGTTGATTGCACGAAATCTCAACAAAGTAAAACTATCATGTAAATTCATCGAGAATAATCAAGACTTAATACTCCCCAAAAAATACATACTGAACCATACAAATTCATTCACAGTCAAGAAACCACACCTTCAATTATCACACTTCAAAGAAAATTTTTATTCCCCCCAAATAAATTAATAACAGAATCACTTTGCTCTTTAGAAAACATAAATGAATACTCACATCCACCTCCAGTACCAAGCACCCACACCAGCACCAAGAATAGACATTACCACTAACCAAGAAACTAACATAAATACTTGGAATGCCTCATCACTTAATACCGCCTTACGAAACCTACAAAACTTAATAAATAACTCCATTACAAATACAGCAATTATAAATATTCAAGAAACTAAACTCACAGCAACGAAGTCTACAAAATACATACAAAATCTATTTCCCGAATACAAATTCATCTTTAACAATACCCATGCTCTCACAAGATGCATACAACAAAGAATGCCCTACACTATCCGAAGAGGAAGCCTACTCACACTTATTCACAATAAATATGCATCTCTCAGTAACATTAATAAAATTCTCATAATTGCCCTAGCTAATTATATATATGTATGTACCTACACACTTAGAAGATATACGTCTCATTGCCCACCTGAAACTACAATCACTAACCAAATTGTTGCACATCTAAACCACATATACATCTTATGTAGTGATTTTAGCCGCGACATTGCACTTATTGGACGACAAAACTACAATATTCACATACCACGACAAAAAGAAGACACTCACTAGAAAAACTTCACCACATCTCTCAACTTCAAATATATCCCAACGAACATTAATTTCTCTAGATAAGGTGGCTATTATTATACATCTGTCAGCCTAATAGACGGCTTTTATATAAATTCACCAGACACTAGCAGATTCACCTCCACTACAAACATAAATATGAATCTAAACTCAGATCACTACCCAGTCACATTACACATCCCTCAAATATGCTAATAGCTAGACCACCACTCTCAATAAATATTACTCAAAATTAAATACTTAATCCGATTCTACAAGAAAACTTAGAAAAATTTCATATAGAATTCTTTAAAGGAAATTCTACAAGAATAAATGAATTAACCCTATTATTAAAAAACCACGACCACTTCACACACGACCACCGGGAAATAGCTTGTACATCCCTAGACGAAATTGTAGACAAAATCTCAAAGACCATTAAAAAAACCTGTAAAGCACCTCCATTACCAAATCTCACAAATAGAACCGCACAACAAGGTGATTTTTTACTCCGAAAACTTGCCAAAAAATGGAAAAAATACCTTGCTACATACCACCTCATCAGAAAAACTATATATATTGTAAAGAATGACCCACAATGGCAAATATACCCTATCCTCGATGAAATACACAATCACCAAAATGTGTAAATCCCCTACTCACCAATAATAGACACCATATCAAATGAATGGATTGACGTCATAGCTATCATTACTAAATCCGCCAATAAATAAGCCAGAAAAATTACAACGAGATATACTAAAGACTGCATTTGTAAAGGAGTCTCAAAATACCGCCAAGTGTATGAAAAAAGCCCCAAGAAAATAAATAGGAAAGTCTTCAAAAACTCTGAAACTTCAGCTCTAGATTCCATCATTGGCATACAAAATAATATTCTAACTAGCCCTGAAGATATTGTACAAGAAATACACATGGACCAACAATCTATTAATAATTGCCCAACAATGCCCACATGCCACTATCTGTCACGGACGTGCCATACCGGACTTCATCCACGCCCTACGAATTTACCGTGAGACCTATACTGATTCCACAACACAGAAGCTTCTCAAGAGCTTTCCCTAAGAGCGGTGGCTAAGAGTGCTTAGATACTATTAGTTTCTAGAAGGTTCTACATGCTTCTACTACTTTCTAGAACCTTCCACTAGTTTTCGGAAGCTTCCACAAGCTTCCTTGTAGTTCTAGTAGTTTCCAGAAACTTCTACAAGCTTCCTTATAGTTCTAGTAGTTTCCGTAAGCTTCTACAAGCTTCTACAAGCTTCTGGAAGGTTGCATACGGATCCAATTGTTTTCGGAAGCTTCCATAAGCTTTCGGAAGGTTCCGCTTGACCTTCTTAGATTCTTGAAGCTCCCATTAGCTTCCGGAAGGTCCTATGGATGCTTTTCAAGGTCTCTAGGACCTTTCTTTGGAAGTTTCCTCTAGTCTAGTATAAATAGAGACTCGAGGGCCATTCCTCCTCACTCTCTTCAACACCAGTTGTACACACTCTTCCAGTTATCAATATCACTTCTAGTTTTCCCACTTCAAGTGTTATTCTGAGTCTTGTGTGAGGAATCCCCTCACTTCTAGTCTATTCTTGTCTCCTTTTGAGATATCCCCTCAATTTAGTCCTTTGCTCTATCTTAGAGTTGCCGTCCGCAACACTATCAAAACACTCACCAATCCCACAACTTGTGGCCTTCATCATCATTTTTATTTTTTATTCTTTTAAGCCATAATGATACTTCTTATCACTTATTAAGTTTTCTTCTTGTTGAGCCATTTCTATCCCCACTTACAACCAATAGACAATACATCTACAAATTTGCTTCTTTCTTAAGCCACGCCATTCATTTCTACCATCCATCCACTAATATTAGTTCTTACCACTTATTTTCATTCCGTTGCTTCCCATACCAAATTTGTTTTTTATTTCACTTTTATTTTTTGAAACAAAATAAAACTTTTACGTTATTTAATGAAAATAGAAATTTTAAAATCCTTTTGAAGTAAAATATGTTTGTATTATAGTTTATTTTTGCAATTTAATTTTAATCACCTATTTTTGTGTAATAAATCTATGTAAATAAAATATTTTAGGTTGTAGATGAATGTAATTAATATTACTTAACTTGTTAAAATTATAAAAAGACAAATTTTTAAAACATCATTTTTTTCTTGATATTTGATAGAAAATATAATTATATATTTTTTCAAAATATTGGCAAATCTTCATCTTTAAAGAAAATTTCAAAAGAAATCATTTGAAATATAATACTGTAATTAGTTGAAATTACAATTGTTTATAAGTATAGACAATGTTTATTCTTTATATATTGGTTGAAAATTTAATGGGTCATAGAAATGTATTTGAGTTGGTAACGTTTGAAATGCTAGTGGTTTGCACTATTGAATAAGCTCGCAAAAAACCTAATGGCTTTAAAATTAATAAAGATAATCATTAGTGTTGCTAAATTAAGCGTTTAAATTATAACTTATATTTGAGTTATATTTAATCATGTTCTACCAATAAAATTGTATTTGAAATTTTGAAGAAATTCAAGTCAAAATGCAAAAGTTATAGTTTTTGGAAAAGAGTCAACATTAATTTAAATAGGCCTCAGTTACTCACAATTTAACATTATAACTTAGACTACTTTAGAACCAAAATATATTAATGGTTGAATTAAGGTCTTATTCTCCATAAAAGAAATAATATACTATGTAATTGATAAATTCCTAGTTAAATTTCAAAGACACTCAATGATCTACAAGAGAATTGAAGCGCTGTAATAAATGCCTATAATTAAGAAGCTTTAAGAAGTGGGTCAAGTATTTTATACAAGATGCTCGTTTGATGGAGTTTCAAGATTGTATAAAAAAAAACTACACTTGATTAATATATAACAAAATTTATAAAATTGAAAGGTGAGTATCTAGAATCCATTTGGAGCCTTATTGGCTCTGAGAACTTTGATCTTGGAAAAACTCTATTTGAATTGATCAACAAATAAGTATAAGGGGTGAAAATGTCTATGATGAAGTATGTGACAAGGGATATTGTTTTTAGCATGAAAAACTACTTTAGCAAGGTGGAGTCATCATCACAAAGAACAATGACAGGAATACTGGGGCTAGGAAGAAAATTAATGGCATCCTCTCCACTTTCAACTTGTTTTATTGACTTCTCAATCTTAGAATAATAGTCCTTATCATTTAGGCGCAACTCATTACTATTGCGATTGTCAGAGTACTCATCCATACACTTCTTAAGTTCTTAACCCACAAAGGAATGCTATACTCAAAGTTTTGTACTTCAAAAGAGAAATATCGGCCGTGACCTTCAATGAGAAAGAAGGTCAAGGTTTCATCTCCGTCTTTGATGAAGGCTGGATGTTCATCTCACAAAATATGCCCTTGCTTGGATGGATTAGGCGCAAAATTGTTTACTTTGCCGAGACACATTCATGTAGATAGATGTATAAGGCAAATGTTGAAAGCCTTGATTGCGTTTGATGGTGGATTCACCATTTGTGCAAAACAATATGTGATGTGTGTCATTTATTAGATAATACAAGCAAATAAATGAATACAAGCAACTAATATCGCAATGAGACATGGAGCAAACTCATTTCTAATATGATACAACACCTTTAGAATTTGATGGTGTATCAATGTTATCTTTGATAAGAAAGAAAAATATGAAAGTGTTGTTTTGCATAATTGACAATCATAATTTAAAAAAAAATCAAATACTTAATAGATGAAATGATTATATTTGTAAACTTTCATATTTGAATCATGAATTTTTATATAAGAGCAATCTACAATGAACTTTTTATAATAAAATCAAAGTTTCAACCTATATAATCTCACTAAGCTCCAAAAGTAAAACAACACACATTCTAGATAATAACATTTTCTCTATGCATTAACCTTTAAAACATCATATCTTTCTCTATAGAATTGCAAAGATCCATTATAGAATATACCACAACTAGAAGGAGTACAACTTTTAAGTTGGTATATAAATTGAAATTGTAGATCATGAATTCATATTACATTCATGTTGTTGGATGTATCATTGCTATCACAAATAATTTTGTATAATCTTTAAATCTGGTAATTTCAAATTTCAAAATTTAATGCATCAAGTTGAAATGTAATACTTTAGTAGTGGTGAATTTCATAACATTCTTTTATACCTCAATCAATTATTTCAAGAAAAACTTTAAATTAAAATCTCATAAATTTTACAAAATTCACTTCAATATGAAATAAAGTGTAAAAACTCATAAAATAATCTTCTTTCTTCGTAATTCATATATGCTCAAAACCAATGCACCAAGAAAAATAAATTTTTTCCTCCAAACACCAATAAACGTCATCCCTTAAAATTATAAATCTTTAATTTATTCAATCCAACAAAATATCTACGCTATGAGCTTACTGGATTAAACCGTGGGTACGGGTATCTAAATTGAACACCATATTCATTAATTTGGGAATTTCCATGGTTCCAAGTGACAGTAGTTTTTACATGAGTTATAGTCTTTTTCCCAAATAAGTGAAGTTTGTATCTATTATATTATTTTTGGACGTTATTTTAAATACGCACTATATGTTTTTATACACAAAAACATGAATAAAATAATTTTTAGAAATAATATAAGAAATTTTGAGAAGTTTCAAAAATTGGACTAAATTCCCAATTAATGAATATGATGGTTATTGGTTGCATGTGCTCATCTCTAACCCTATTTTTGTGAGAGCTCCACACCTCTCTCGGATCTCTACACCTCTCTCGGATCTCTTTTCCAAATCCATAAGTAGTCAAGCTAGTTTTTATCTATGAATGGAGTAATTCCAAGTAACTCCGGGACTGTGCACTCTGGACTTAAACAAGTGAACATTACTTCACTGCCCATGACAAGCCCATGACAACATCGGACAACACCTGGACACCAAAGAGGTGGAAAGTCACACATCTGCATAGACAAATTAACCTCAACCCCAACACTCAACACTCTCCCAAAACCTACACACTAGCCCAATAAATAGCCCAAAGACTCCCACAAATACTTAAACTAGTCCTGGGATCGTACAACACGCCATTCCATGTGACGTGACGCATCCGACGGCGCAGATCGCCTCTACGTGGGGCCATGAAGCATCGCGGCCGTGCAAACAGATCCGGAGCCGTCTACGCTTCCGAACCAGCAACTGCCCTGGCGCCGTGCACTGGAGTGCAAGCAACCACCATCGCCATTGCTCCTCTCTTCGCACCCCGATTTATGGGCCGCTTCCGGCACGATGTGCGTGTTCGGATGCTCTCGACAGCCCCGTGTCTGCCCTGTTCTCGACCACGCTCTTTCACCTGCTGGTGGAGTCTGCCTGGTACTCATAAGTGAGTCTGATCGATGATCACTGTTGTCGATCGTGTGAAGTGTTTTTGGGATCGATCAGATCGGTTTTTTGTGGCATGACTGGGGTGGATTTTGTGGAGGTTGTGGAGTTTTGGAAGTTTAGGTAGTGGTTATGGAGCTGGAATATTTAACTTGCTATCTGTGGAGGAGAGTTGGTAATTGGGGGTTTTTTTCATCGGTTGTGATATAGCAGTGGTTTTAAATTCCGGGAGCTACTGGTGAATTTTTCCTGATTTCGATCGCAGGATTGTTGGAGGAGTATTCTTGTGATGAGTTTTGTTGGTGGACAGTGGTTTATGATTTAGGAGTTTTGATTGAATTGTAGTTCCTGAGGGTTCTCGAGATGAGCTTTTGACCTGAAGATGTGAAGTAGAGAATTGTTTTGTTGATGACTTTGGATGATGAGTTAATTACAAGTTGTATATGGTATGGTGCTGAATTGGGAGAGGATTAAATCTGCGTTGTGGATCAGGGTGTGATAATATTATACCTGCAAATTGGACGAGATGATGCAGCAGCTGGAAGCGATCCAGGGCGGTGGGGCGATGAGGATCAGCCCTGTTGCACCGTGCAATCTGAAGCTGCATAAGCAGCCTGCTGCACCTCAGCGTGTGAGTCTGCCTGGCCATGGGGTGACCGTGGTTAATCCTCGGTGCAGGATGGCGGAGCCGTCGGGGAAGCCGGCGCCCATGGGCCAGAAAACTGTTTACAAAGATTCCTGGATGGAGAATTTCATTCTACGCCTCTGCGTACGTCGCTTAGGCAAATTCACAGGTACCCTAGTAGAAACATAATAAAAAAATTATTCCACAAATCAGGAGTCATCTCTGTTCAAATATCTACAAAGTTGGTAAATGCATCAAAATAACAGGAAATTCTCACGAGTATTTAGAGGAGTTGTTACTGCGCATCATTGCCTATTTTGTACAGCAGGGAGGTGTGTGATTAGTGAATCTGAGCATGAATAATTGGGTGACTCAAATGAATTCGCAGGAATGTCCACAACTGTGAAGGGATACGACGGGTTTGTCGAGGTCACACGAAAGGTGATGCAATCTCGGAGCCCCCTGTTGCAGCGTGCGTCGTCTATGCGAATGCTCCACTCCGCCGTTCCCCCTTGGCTTCTAAAAATTGTAACGGAATTTATACCTTTTCAGATTTACCTTATATGCTCTCGAATCAATTTCCTGCAAGAAGTGATTACATCTTTGCACGAGTTACAGAATTGACTAGTTCTAAGTTTGCGCTGCACATTACTTTACTGTGGGAAGGTGCTCTTACAACTTGTCATGGAGGAATAATTTATAGCTGTGACACACTGCTGAATAAATTCGTGGAGACGGTATCGATTTGCGCTGACTCTGTTTTCTGCGCAGGTAAGAAGATTTGTCCCCAATAATCAAAAAACTGCCGAGACGTTTGCAGCAGCGACTCTCTACGCTGAATGGCTGGTGGGGCCATGTGAGGTATGCCAACACAATCAGGTTCAGCTGCACAATTGGCTCAAAACCGATTTTCTTTTGAGTTAAATCTTCGTGAACCTTTTGAACTCTAGAGAAATAAACAGGTAGCCATGGATTAATGCTGTTGGAAATATGCAGGTAAAAGAAGTGGAGGTCAATGGAGTAATGCAGAAAAGTGGAGTGCTCATTAAAAAATGCAGGTATTGCATGTCAAACTAGCTGACTTTTAAGAGCATCAACACTACTAGCGAAGTGGTCGTTTCTCACTCCGGACTGTAAGGGCTGGGTCGCGGCTTAGGCGCTCCTCCGGCGGTTTCTGTCTTTCCCTGCGTGGTCGCCGGTGTGGGCGGTGTGGGCCACTCCTTGGAAGGCTGAACATCGAATCAGGATGCGCGATGGTACTGGATTTATCCTGGGTGGAACCACCTCGGACAGGGTAATAAGCAAGCGCGAGCCACGTATGAATTACGACCCTCCCTCGACATAGCTACGAGATTACTGGTCCAAGACGCCGGGAATTTTAGGTCCCACGATTTCGAGGTCGTCCTCGTTGGGGTGACTCGGGTGCCGGTTGATGCCCGGTGCTTCATGTGGGAGAATGACCTCAATGTGTACAGTACGCTTTTTTTCCTGATGATATTACTGTTGATCCACATTACGGTAGTTGTACCGCGTCGTCACTTAGATTCAAATAGACGTCTGAGGGATGCAATTTTTTTCCTAATACTTTGAACGACCACATCCAGTCCAGTACATGACAAGCACGCCATTTCACAGAAAAAGCAGTGGAATTCATGGGCCTGTAGTAATACGAAGATAGAAACGAAATTCAATTATCCATTATAGAAGTATGTAACGAGTGCACCACATAGCGGATACGCTCAGTCCGGTGCAATCACGCACATGATACCCGAGTGAGTTCAAAGAAAATGTTAAGCTCACACCTAATTTCCGATCACACCTACTTTACGATCACACTAACTCTCCGGCAGTCGTCAAGTTCATTTTAAAGCTCTATATCAGCCCGTCCGGATGTGCATCAAAATGATTTATGTACAGACCAAAACCCCCCAGTACTCATACTATTACTGAAGCCCTCCAATTCTGAACACATCAGTCGCTATCGGTGTCCCCGATATTGATGCTCCCCATATTCCTTCCAACATTCGCATCGTAATCTCCCGATCCCGAACCAGAAGCCGCAACCTCTGCGTCAAATTCACACACGTAGTACAGAGATATTCTATAAGTGTAACTGCTGTTACAGGAGACATGGCTACGACTATCAGCACTCACAAAAAGTGATACGTTATATATATTCATGAGTACGTAAGCAACTCAGCAGTAGAGATTATCCTTATGTAAGTGAAAGGTGATAGATCGCTCACCGCGAGGGAGTAATAGTGGACGTCGCTGGAACCTCAGCGGTGAGAACTTCACAGAAACGTTGGAATCCGCCACATACTTGTCCACTACGATGTTGCAATCCGGCACCTGCGACGCCTCATTCCCCTCAGGTGGAAAAGCCATGTCAATTGTTTTCCATCTCATCTTCGTAAGCCACCCTTCCTGTGCCTCCTCCTCCGCCTTCCGCTTCTTCGACTCTCTCTTGAACTCCGTCTCCTTCTCTTGGAGGAAGGTCAACTGTGCTTCGGGTTCGATTGTGTAGAATCCAGCCTCCACGGCCCAGTGATCCACTGCAAAATTCAGAGGTACAGTAAGCCCACGTCGTCGCATGAGATTAAAAAAAAAATCAAGACGGGTTGTGGTTCTGAAGTCGAATAGGTTCAGTAAGGTTTAGGTGTCTCACTTCTCGACTACAATTTCAGGATGAGACAATGACAGGGGAACTCTTGAAAACTCACATTCGGCGTGAACACGGTCGGAGATGTCTACTCCGAGGACATCCTCATCGCTAACAATGTCCTCGAGGTCGCGCTCCACGCCGGCGGATGGGTGGATACTCGTTTCAGTCCTATGCCTGTCGGACGGCTCGTAATCAGAGTCCGATGTGGATCGTCCAACCTGGCGACCACCGACAGGAGAAACTGCTGACGGCCACCCATTAGCAAGTTAAAAAGTGCTTCTATTCGACTAAACACTTAAGTGTTATATCTTCAAATCTACTAACAAGCTAAACCGAGGCTATTTCTGGAGTACATAATAGTACCTGGTCCTGGTGACACGGGGCAGCTGTCCCACTCGTTGCCTCCTTCTACGATTGGTGATCCTTGTGTTGCAATAGGTGGTACTTCCGCGGATTGGACCTCTTCAACCGAGAGTGGAGCTGTACCTGCACGAATTGGACCACACGCCTCGATACATTCTAATGATTGGCAGACGTAGTGGATTCCACCAAGCACAATGTCCTCCAATTGTAGGATTATTTAACTAACACTGGATTGAACATCAGCGTACATAATGGATGACAGGAGACTCACCGTGGTTATTAACTATCTTCTCCGACGAGTCACTCCCAGAGCTTGCAGTATCACTGTCTGCATGCGACGACACTATGTACAAACAGCCAGCATCTATTTCAGTACAGAACAATGTAATTTCATGTCAGAGTAGCGGAGTAGAATTCATATTCAAGGTACTTGAAGGGAAACGGTAGGGGGGCTGACCTCCGATATGAACCACTCGCCCGTACAGTGGTGGGGAGACGACGGTGTCCGGCCTCGTTGGCAAGGCATCCTTCAAGTCGTAGCCGTTGATGAGCCTCATGTTCATCTGCCGAGGATGCCTATTAACCTCCCAGTCATCCGGAGCCCCCTCCAAGTCATTCGCGTTCAGCTCCGACGCCTCAATCCGTGGCCACCAACCGGACTCCCGTCTTGTTTTGCTTCTCAGCTCTTCTAAGGATATGAACGGACGCCCCCCCCGCTGACACTGCTTGGCGGCAAAGGAGGCCCAATCCACTGCGTGCCCGAGCTTCTCTGCAATCAGTCCCCGTGCAAAGGCGAGTCCAATGCAGCGCTGCTTCCCCATTGGGCGCTGGTGGGTAACCTCGTACAGACTCTCAATCCTCTGTATCATTCTCGGACTCTCGCTCGAACCTGGCCGCGCGTACCAGAATTTGCCGTGTTGCTTTGGTCCCCATCGCTTCGCACACTTCTCCTCGTTCACGACTATGTCTGGAAGTGCGTCCCGGTCGCGTCTCGGGGCTCCCGGCAAGTATCCGTAGTTATTCAGTTTCTTGTCCACGAAAAACCATCGTGGCGATCCCCGATGAGGGTTCCGTGGAATGTCATGGCTGTCGATGGCCATGTCTGCGAAGACATACAGAAGACATCATATTGATTAAGTCTTCCATAGCCGAGACAGCAAGGGTTAAATTCTATTCCATTGTAAATAAAAAAAGGCGCACTAACTACACAACTCCAGCAAAGAGGAACGAGAACCCAACAAATTCGGAGGATGAAATGGTTACGAGTCATTCAAACACACACAATATGGAGGAGAAGGGCGTCTGGACCGTCGACAAGATATGGAGAAGTCAGCATGGTACAAGCACATGGAAATACTATTCGGAACATAATATCATAGATGGAAGCGCGTACCTGGTTCAGTAATGAAGCCCGTGATTCTGCTTCGCACGCACCGGGGAAGGAGTGGATTAGCACACAGACGCCAGAAAGCATCAGTCGACGGGTTCGCACTCTGGAGGCTCCGCCCACCTGTGCGATGGAAGCATTGAGGAGCATCCGCCTCTCCATCTCTCAGGCGACTCGCTTTATTCTGAGGAAATTAGGGTTCTAGAAGACAGCCGACAATTGATTGGGGCTGGTAGTCACCTCACATCTATTGCTCCCTGTCATAATATGATGCTGAAATCCAATGCGTGACGGGTGTGGATACGCCACGATGGTCATTGTGTCACTAACCTGTCAATTCTCCACAACACCTTCCACTCATTGACGATACAGCGAGGCAGACTGCTGCTAATTACAGCCCAGAGGTGACAGAATAATGACATGTGAAACTAGAAGGAGCCGCCTCGCTGATGGGATGCTATGCGTTCTACTCATGTCTACTTCAGTGCCCCATGACGGCATGACCTACGCCTACTTTGATGGAATGGACTCGAAACGGCTGGAACTGACATGCGTATGTACTCGTCCTCTGGATTATGATTGATTAGATGGACTTCCTGAATAGACAAACAGGCTAAGATTTTGTGACAGGTGAAAGAGGCTCCGCCTACTCAGTGTCCGGTGCTGGTGACATGACCGTCCTCCGTCAGAACCTTGGCTCGTACGTGAAGCAAGTTCTGACAAGTCAGTACATGGGACGAGCCTCTGACTCAGTTTGGACGTGTGAACATATTACCTAAGAGGGATGTGGATATACTAAACCGTGGACCTACTGATGCCCCATGGCCAGAGAAGCACACGGTATTTCTCTGAACAGAACCTAGAATATAGAGGTTGCGGAAAAACTTTTGGGGAGTTATTCAGTTACTGACCTCAGAGAGTAACCTCAACTGATCAGTTTGCAGAATGCTGTGAGAGACTGTAATGAAGGATTCATTCGCTGAATTGACGTACCAATGTCTTAGGGAATGCCGTAGTAACACCGAGTTCAAGCTCTGCGTGAAGGGCTGATGGCATTTCAAACTCGTTAGAGTTATGCATCGTCAATCGCATTAGGTACGGGAATCACTGGAACTGCTGCCTCGTCGTTGGGGATGTCGTCCTCTGAATCGGAATGGATGTGGTCCGTTTGCATGTAAGCTGCTTCTTCGTCGACCTCTTCGTGTGCCATGACATGCACCACGTCGGCCTCTAGTACTGGCTGCCTCTGAGGCTCAGCTGCAGCCTCGCCTTGTCCTCTAGCAATGTTAAGCTCGGTGGCAGTGGTCCGACCTGGTGCGCTAAGAGAAGCGTCTGGTAGCCCATCAGTGACCCGCCGTGATCTCGGCTCCTTGTACCTCACAACCTTCCATTCTTCATTGTATGGATCATCGACAAAATAAACCTGTTCGGCATTGGGTAGTCCATAATGACGACTGTGATAAGTGATACGATGCTCATGATGCAATTCAGAGGTTCAGCTTAGACCGGAATGCAAACATTGGGAGACTGTACGAATGAAAGGGAATTGCGTCGATTAACTGACCTGACGGGCATGTGCGGCCATGAGATACGGCTCGACGTCTGCACTCTGTCGAGCAGCGTGTTTTACGAGCCAAAAACCGTCTTGGTCTACTTTGATTGTCGGCTCCCCTGCGAGATCAGGCTTGATCCATGAACACCTCAATACGTTGAACTTCAAATGTCCGTAGTCAACGCGCAGTATGTCCTTAATAATTCCTACATAAAGGAGCTCCGACTCAATTTGGTTCACATCCGACACTGAAGAACGGCAGGTTTGGTTTATGATGGCTGCCACTCCAGCGTCGAAGGTTACGTGTTGTTTCCCGTCCTCTTCGTCAGTTCTGAAGTGGTAGCCGAAAGCCCACATCGAGTTATGATGCTTTACGTACGGAGACGGAAGTCTGGACATAGTCACCAGATCTGGAGAGGGGTTATGACCATCGATTCCCATTTGACGCACTCTCTCTTCGATCCAGTCTGCGAATGGAACGAGTCTCCTTGGATTGCGACCCCTAAGCGATCTTCTTTCCTCTGAGAAAATACTGCAACAGAAACGGCTGTAGAGTTAAACAGTACTCTACGTACTCGTTTTAATAACAGTTAGAGCACTCTTTATTTAGTCACCAATGCGATGACACTGACCCAAACAGTACGCATGAGGGTAGCATACCTATAGAGGTCCTCCGTGTGGACGCAGTGACGCAAAACATGTTCGTGAAGTTTCTTCAATTCAATGTCGTCCCAGAATTGCTCACGACCCTGCCCCTCCATCACCTCCCCTGCGTCCTGTTCGTCTTCTTCCATGTCCCAGAGTAGTCTCGCAACTCCTGGATACATTTGGAAATGCTCTGTGACGAATCCGATGGCTTCCGTATACATATAACCCTGGGCAATGGATCCTTCGGGTCTGGCCTTATTACGCACGAGGCTCTTCAAGTGACCTAAGTACCTTTCCACGCTATACATCCAGCGGGCATGAACGGGCCCGCACCAGTAAAGCTCCCTTGGCAAGTGAAGTACGAGATGGGGCATTATATTCCAATACGCCAGTGGGAAGTATATCTCCAGCAGAGAGCAAGTTTCGGCAATGTAGTTCAATAAGTTCGGGAGCTCACTCACGGTTACTTGTTTCTCGCAAATCTTCTTGAAGCAGTGCCCTAGTCGAATAACAGCTACCCGAGGTCCATCTGCGAGCGACCCTCTCAAGGCGGCAGGTAACACCTCCTCTAGAACAACATGCCAGTCGTGGCTTTTCATGAACTGGAACTTCCCTTTATCCAAGTTAACTACCTTCGACAAGTTCGAACAGTGACCAGTCGGTGTTTGAACATTCTTGATCGTCTGTAGGACTCGTCGTTTCTCACCGGGGCTAAGAACGTAGGGTGCCTGCGGCATCAGGTAGCTATCGGTTAACTCATCCCGCACAAGATGCAGACTAGGCATGACCCCTTGATCCTGTAGGTCCTTTCGCACGGCTATCGTGTCTTCTTCACCGAGTAAAAATCCAGTAATTGTAACCGCTATATTCTTTTCCACATGCATGACGTCGAGTGTGTGCCTAACTGGAAGTTCCTATTCACAGCACCATGAAGAAAGTTGTGAGACTTCAGCTGAAAATATAAGAATGGGGGATCAGCAAGCACGACTGACCATTGCACCGAGAAACATAGTCTGCTACATATTCATCTGGTCACACAGTACCAGATCATGCGCAGGTGAGCATCGACATGTGCAATTCATGTCGTCGAACAGCATGATCATATAATCCAATTCCAGCAGTCATTATACGCTATCTAAGAGAACAACATACGCTAAATGAATGGTTAGAAGTCCCGGTGGACAGAGCCTGGTAGTTCGAACCCCATTCACCAGCAAGTTTATCGACACCGAAAAAAAAGGCTGGGCTAAACTTCAATGACATATGTTAAGACAGCTACATCACCCCGACGTCTAGACATAGAGTCCCAAGTGATCATGACATGAAGCCACTGGAGCCACACAATATCGAGACGTCGAAGACAACATGTGCAGACTGTAAACAAGGATCAGGGGCGGCTCAGTGGCACTCTTACCTTCCAGTAAGGAAGCCTATATAGTGAGGAAACTCGCTTGATGCCGTGCCTTCTGACGGGGTCATTTTCCTTCGGTCTTCCATACTCTCTAAGCCACCTGACACGCTCCTCTCCCCTCTGCAATGCTTCACTTCCGGTAACGGGAGTAGGGGCCACTCGGTGCTCCTCATCTATGAAGTTTGAACTGTCGCCCCTGAAGGGATGGTCTGCCCTAACAAGGAACCTGCGGGCACATCCACAGAAGACGTTCTTGTGTAAAACCTTAGAACGCCGTGATCTAAAGCCCTCCCCGCACACTGGGCAGCCAACGAACCCATTGGTTGTGCAACCAGCTAAAACGCCGTAGGCTGGGAAGTCGCCAATTGTCCAGATGATCATCGCCTTCAATATGAAATGAGACGACTCCTTATAACGGGCGACATCCATGCAGTACACCCCTTCTTCCCAAAGATGTAAGAGTTCTTCAATCAGTGGCTCCATATAGATATCGAAGTAATCAGCTGTTACGGATTTAGGACCCGGGATTAGGATCCCCAACATAATAAAATAATTCTTCGTCGTAAGCCACGGTGCAATGTTGTAGTTCATGAGGAGAATAGGCCATATAGAGTAAGTACTCCTCTTGTCTGCGTGGGGGTTGAATCCATCTGTAACAAGAGCCATTCGCACGTTTCTATCGTCATGGCCAAACTCTGCATGAAATCTCTCCGAGATCCACTTCCATTGCGCTGAGTGAGAGACATGAGACATCACACCGTCCGTGACTGCGAGGGTCGCCCACCATGTCATTGCAGCTGCCTGAAGAGCACTTCGAAACATCCGTTTGAGTCGCGGAGTAAGAGGGAAGGCCCTCGTAACCTTGAACGGCACTTCTGATCTCCCTGCTCTTCTTTTTCTCGGAGCCCTGCAATGTGGACAAACACGAGCGTCCTTCAGGTCCTTCCGATACAGGCAACAATTGTTGGGGCAGGAGTCGATTGACTTGTAAGTGTGGCCCAACTTCCTCAAGTACTCGGATGCCTCTCTGTAAGTCTTGGGTAAGGTATTCGGCTTAGGAAGAATGGTAGTGCTTAAGGTCCGGAATAGCTCATCCAGGTAGACGTCGGAACAGCCGTGCAGCTTTCCACTACTTAGAAGCACATACGTCGTTCCCATGCTAGAGTATTCTGATCCTGGGAACAAGGGAGTAGTCGCTGCCTCCTCTAGGGCCGCGATGGAAGCGTCTGTCTCGTCGTCAGAGTCTCCCCACTGGTGCGCCCCCTCGTCTCCAGAGCTATCATCAGAAACGTCGACTGACGGTGCATCGGAGATGTCACGGCCGTCTTCACCTGCTGCATTACCTTCCTCGCGTAAGGGGATTGCCGAGTCACTGCTTCTCTCCGGACTAGGAATCCCCCCACCCCGACCTGCTCCTACGGGTGATGCTCTGTTCTCCTGCCCTAAGTCGTCGCTGACTCCATTCGGAAATCTCTGTTGGTGCGGATCTCCTCTCGGATGCTCTCCAGCATGAACCTGGTCCACCATCACCTCTTCATGAATTCTGTCCACGATATCATGAGCTTCGACTACCATCTGCGTCACATCAATCCCCGGGTCTAAATCCCTCCGCCGTAGTGCGTTTGGACGCATTCTCGCCTGCGCTCCATAGTACCACGTAATGTGGTCCTCCCACTCGACGTCGGAGTCGTCGTCCTCGTATCCCTGGTACAACAGAACATCTTCGACTGTTAGGCAGGAGGTGCTTCATGACATGCGATATCCCAATTCATAGCATCAACCAATCGGTATTGTGTTCTTCTACTGTGCATGGAAGGTGAAGGCTCTAAGTGAATTTTCAGAATTCGAGTTCCTGAGTTGTCGTGGTTAATCTTACATATGAGCACCACATCAACACACGAAGGAAAATATGAGACATACCTCTGTCCTTCCATAGAACCACACATGCCTTCCATTATCCCTCAGGCATCTCCGGTATGAGTCGAGAGTGAGTTCCGCCTCCCGCATGTGGATTTGACATGGACATGGCAGTTTCGTCCAACTCATCCGCCTCGCGTACGCCAACTCCCGCCTGAGTAATTTCGCTCTCCGAGACAGGATGCGAGCCTCCCCCGGTGGATTCCTTCGAATGCCCTCTTCCATTCTAAGAACATGAAGAACGACGACAGCGGTTCTTCAGACTCACGCACTGTCAATGAACAGCCATGTACATCACGGTAACTACGTAATTAAGCACTTTCTACCCACCGAAAACTCCTTAATCACAATTGGTGCCCAACGGGTCAAGGAATGGCAGCATACCTAAATGCTTCACCTCGCAAACCCAACAAATGTAAGCGTCTGAGCGAAATCCCCTTTTCTGTGCAGAACTATTCTGACCAGCATTGGTCCTATCCAAGGCGATACACCTCCTCCAAGCCGTCGAATTCAATCCGAACCAAGTCCGCTGGAAAATCAGAGCTAGAGACTTCTGCAGAAGGCTCTTCGTATTCTTCGGGACGTGTACTACCTTCCGACGGATTGTATTCCTGCGTAGGGAGTAGTAAAAGACACTTGCAGAATAGAGAGGCCGACGTCGCCAATGACGAGAGTGTATTGCACCTGCAACGCAACCACTTCACCCGCATCGCTCCATCCAAGGTGAAATACTTTCCCCACATTTTCCCGAGAGCGCAGTTGCATTTCGGATTATTAAACCACCTAAGTTTCCTACACGAACTGCAATCGCAGAACTCAATGCAGACGTGACGAGGACCGAGCACTCCTAACTCATACACCCGGATTGCGCTCTCTAACAGACTTGGTGCCCCACCAAATCGGTCAACGCGTAACGAATCTGTTCCGTAATCAGAGCTATATTCCAAATCCTCTCGATGCATCCTCTCAGTACTCTCTATCCACTTCAACCACACCACGATCAGAGTAAGCACCTCAGAAATTGTCCGTTACTCTGTAAACCCTAATTAGGAGTGTTGGGTGTGCGTCTGCAGTACACTCTTCCGGAACGCAACAGCGCAACAAGGAAAGCAGAGTACATCGGTGAGCGGGAACGCATGTGCTCTCTTGAAGGGAACGTCCCCACCTGAACAGCGTTGCAATAGAAATATTCTATGTCTTCCCATGCACCTATAGACCATTCCAAACCTCCCGTAGTGCGTAACCAGAGTACCTTAGTCTCTTGGTGCCATCGTCCGAGGATGACCTTCAGCGACGAGGCTCCTTCAATCCCCGACCCTCGGCCCATCCAACCAATGATAGGCGCCGTCATCTGAGGGATTCTCGCGAAAGCTGCTTTTGATCTATATTATCTATTTCTAAGTGGGGAAGTTCGGTTTGTACCTGGTCGGCCTTGTCAGGTAAACAACCGGGTATATTGGTTAGTTTCTAGTAATCATCGACACGGCGTCACTTCGGAAACCCATCCACGACGTCCATGAGTGAGGACTTCCACCATTAAACCTAGGATAGCTATGATGCTGAAGATACCTCCTCTGAGACGGAGTTCCCACTCTCCACCACATGCACCACGATGGCGGACAGTATGGTGATATTTAGCATACCGTCCCGTTTTTATCTGATTTGCAGACCAGCAGCAGTAATGGTTCAGAGCGCCGTGATCGGGAGAGTTGTGGGCGCTCTTGTCTTACTCATCGGGGGGGATTTCCACTTTCTTGCAAGGCTCTAGGGTTTAGGGATGAGATGTCGTCGCCCATGGCTCACGTCGACGGCGGCTGCCCCTGGGGTTCTCAACTGTGTCACAATGTTATTGAGAGACATTTAATCGGCCTCTGTCAATCGCATTGCTGCGCTCTCTTCCAACCTCAGGTCCACTCCCTAACCCAATGTTCGTTGTCTGCACTCGTTTGTTTCGTTAGATTCTCTGTTTCTTTTGGACACTGTTCCATCTGTTAAGTCGCGCACGGAGATCCCCAACCCGCCGTTTAATGGCGATGGACTCACGAGTACCGTCACCGAGCCGCATGTCCGCAAGAAGGATTGCCGAAGGACCGGGAGGCTTACACCACACCATGTTAGATGTAGTCGAGTTAGCCATCTTCCGCTTGGACAGGTACCTGAAGAGACATCGCATGCCGGTGAAACCGTGGGTGATGGATTGGAAGCGCCCTCGTAGTGGCCCAGAGTCGGATTGCGATCCCGCTCATGTCCCCGCGGAGACTTTCTTGGACTCCCTGCCCCGAGAGATAGTGAAGGACAAAATATGGCCATTGCTAATGAATGGAGAAACACCAGTCGATAAATTCAGAATGTTGTGTCATATTAGATGCGTGTGCGTCGGGTGGATGGTATACGCTGAAGGTAGCAAGGAGTGGCCTTTAGGATTAGAAGCGTGGATTCAGGGTGATCATCGGGTTGTTGCCGCAACAGGGGAAAATCCGTTCCATGACACAGACTCCGAATCCGACCCGGACTGGGCTAACGCAGATTGGGACTGGGACGAAGAGAGGTCCACAAGCGGCACTGACGATGAGGAATAGATACACATTCTGTAGAATGAGAGGCAAGAGCGGCTGCGGCTAACGTCATTGTCGTAATCATCTTAGTGGATTTCGGAGTTTGATCCTGTCCTCCTCCCTGTACCGGGTTATGCCCATTGTATTTCGATAATCATATGTCGCACTGCATAGTGTGACACTTCCACCGATATTGGCTCATTGTCACGTTGTATATGTTCTATACTTTTCTGTTGTGGAATTCCTCATTTTCGTTTCCACTTTCTATTTCACGTGTCATTGAATTAACCTTGTACAGTGGGGTTTGTTATGGCTAACAGAATTTTATCCCGGTGTTATCATCCTCTGGTGGAGCTCAACATTTCGGACCTCCACATCTTTCCCAGAAAATGACGTCCACTTCCTCCGGTCAATCGAACATCCCGACACAGGTAACACACTTACGCATTAGTATATCAGATCCGTCCTAAGTTCATTTTTCTCAGTCCGTGGTGGATAAGCACGTCGCAGCTGCATTTACATTTTTATATACCTGATTCTAAAACAATGTTATCGGGGTCTTGAACTTGAAGAGTACATCCTCGGGACAGATGCCAGTGAACTCAAATTACCCTCAACGACCTCCGTACTTGCACCCGTGGGCGTCGCAGATGATGTACTCCGGGGCAGTTCCTCCTTCGATTGACTCTTCTTCGCAGTTGCAATATCTTTACCAAGGATGTCAGCATCCATCACTCCAGAACAATTCAGTTCCCGTGCCTCACGTCCGCAACTCCATGTCCCAATTTGCTCCCACGGGCGCCATGGAGAATTACCGACGACTATCGCTAAGTCACAGTCGCGCTATTCAGCAGAACTCCAGTCAATCACATTCTCTAAGCTCTCCTATTTCCAGCCAGCTGCCGAGGTCCCGTGGCGGAGATGGGAGTGCGAGCAAAGACACCGCTAGTGGAAGTAAGGGCCAGGGTAGCGGTCACACAGCTCGCACTGAGGGATCCGACTCCAGGATGCATAACAGCAATCACTCCGACCTTCCGCCAATACCGCAAGCCCCATATCTCCCAGGCAGTACCGTCCCTTGGCCTGGATGGCGTGGTGCCTCAGTGCTATCTCCATTCGACTTCCCACCTCCGGACATGACCTCCCCAAATGTTAGCCAGCAGCAGGTGGTGTTCGAAGCATTGCCCATCGTACCTCACAATCCAGTGGACGTGACGAGAGAGGAGGACCAGGGCATTCGGTACGAAGAATCCAAGAGGACAGCTCAGAGAAGAGCTCAACGAGCCCGGAAAGCTTCTTTTATAGAGAAATCTCAGCAGTGGCCCATGACGATCCAATGCACTGCAGAGGGAGGAATTCCGAAGGACGTCCGACCATTCGTCCACCGGCAATTCAGGGCATCTGCCCGAAGGTTTCTGAAAATGTCCACTATACATTTCAGAGACCATCCGGACTCTGACATCAAAGTGGTAGTAGAAGACATCGATCGCAGATTTGTATTCAACCCACCCTTGCGAGCGGATATATCATGTGGTTTATAGAAAACTCCTTACGTACATCACGGTATTTATGGCGTAAACATTGGGTTAAAACAGGACGCGGGGAGAAGCATAAGTGGTGTCCCCAGAAGTATTTTCCAGCCCTTGTTAAGTATTGGAAATCTGCCGAGGCCGAGGAAGAGAGTAAGCGCATGAAGGAGGCCCGTAACGCAGCGAAAGAGAAGAAGAGACTACTCCTCGAGAGGAAGGACCACAGTAATATTGCAATTGACGATGCGTGGGATGTAAGAGTATTTTCTAACCCTCATTTACTGGTGAACTTTCATTGAAGTTTGGTAGAGACTTCGTTCTTCAATGCTTTGCACAGATGTCTTTGATTTCAGTAATGGACATCTTCTGCTTGAAATCCCGTGATGATTGGAAAAAGATGGACAGTAATGTCTTGGCCGCGTGTTGTTCCTCCATCGAAACACCTATTCATCAGAGAGAATCCCCACCTTTTTTTGCCTCACCTCCACTTCCGAGTTGGAGAGGCAGCCTACTCTGCAGTTACTCCTATATGTTTCACCTGTTCTCCCCGCGTCCACGCTAACCTCCTCTCTCACCCTATTGTTTTTCATCCCCACAGTGAACCTCTCTCCTCGTTATCCCACCTCACCGACTGGTATTCCCCACTTATTTTCAATTTTAAATAGTGACAAGGCAGAGTAGAGTTGCACAGTTCAGCTCGTAAGTCAGTGAAGTTTTTTCCATTTTTTTCCCCTTAACCATGGGAGATTCTTCTCTCGGACGAAGAGGGAGTTTGCACGTGGAGGGGATCATGCACGCACAATCTGAGGATAGTAACGACGAATCTTTCATTTCTGAATGAGGATCTTCCATGGGTTCACTGGAGCTTTAAGGCCGCGAATTTCTACATTCAGTACTTATGATATTTCGAATATAAATTACCTGACCACCGCGAGAGCTTGTGCAGCCCTCGTCGATGAAGATGATGAAAACTTAATTTGGGACGACAGCGACTACAGCGAGAACTCGATCCCCTGCGTGGACTTGACAGACTCGATCGGAAGAGACGATCCTGAATTCAATGTAAGACCATTTTTTTATCCATTGATTGTGAAATACATTCTCCCGTCGAGTTAGAACTCAGCGGCCGTTCTAGAACGCAAAATTAAGTGAAGTACATGTTTTCGCTTTTGGTCGTTGCAGAGGGGTGGTTCCAGTACACCTGCTTCCAAAGAGGGAGACTCTTCATGTCAGGTAACAATGCGCCAAAAATTTGATGTGTAAGAAGTCATGTAATCAGTAAATTGAGATTCGGTACACCTGTTTTCACAGTAGTGACGGCGGCAAACTTAGCCACTGAGTCGATCCGTCAGGTTTGTAATAAACGCAAGCTCTGATTGGGAGTATGTATTTCCTCTGACACTTGCACGAGCAGGACAACCCGGAAGAGAGAGGCACTCCCAGCCACGTTCTTGGTAATCTGCCCAGGGTTCCTAGGAACGACAGTGCAGCGAGATCAATCGGCAGAGAGCTAACGGCTCTAAAGAAATCAGTGGACGGTATCTTGTCTTGGCGCGAGGGCGTCGACGCGCACATGTCGCAGTACAAGGTGGACATGGCAACCGTGAACCAGAAATTAGATCTGCTCATCAATGCCGTCATGCCCACGGGAGTCGGCCAGCGATGGGGTGGAGCACAACAAAATTTCCCCTTAGGAGACGTAGGAACTCACTCCAGTCGACAACAATGAAGATGTCGCAGTGAACCCTGGTGTAGTCAACGTCACATCGATTCCCGGAGCAAGTGATCCGTCAGGGACGGCCTCCGGTATGACAGATGAATTAAGCACACGCACAAGATTATTTACCGAACCAGGTGTGCGCCTCTCACGCATCTTTCTGAAGTAGGTCTATTT
>CM026428.1:11150084-11300814 GCA_014871385.1 Ceratodon purpureus | reverse complement strand
ACTACACCATCAGCACACACAAAAGGCAATAAACCGAATCATAGTGTGCTCACGAACATGGGGGCAGCAACATTAGATTAACCTGACTTTGAGGATTCAACTTGAAGAGCCCTCTACAAATTCCTAGCAAGCACAAATAGCCCGCGAATGCATCACGGCGAATCCCAGAACAGACAAAGCTTCAGACCTAGGACAGTATTGAGCTTGCTTATACGAGTGAGCAAACAAACATACACACGGAGGCCAAGAATATTCAAAACAGAACAAGTATGCACAAATAGTCATCTTCTCGTTTTTGCAATAACGCAGTTACAGAATTGTGATGAAGTGAAACCCATGTTCAAATCAAGACGGTGTCAACTACATCTCCACCTCAGCAGACAGTACAAGGCAGAGTAACAGAATCATAGTGTGCTCACAGACATGGGGGCATCAAAGATGAACTATTTCTATTCGTGACTTCAGGATTCAACTCGAAGAGCCCTCTACAAATTCCTAGCAAGCACAAATAACCATTAAACTAATCAGACAGTGAACACGCTTTCAGGAATGAAACACTGTAAGTTACAAACCACTCACGCACCCATTCATCACCAACAGGATGCCCACGTAAGAGTTCCTATCAGAGGAAACATTTTTAAAAGCCATATAATTTACAGAAATGAACACCATATCTGAAGAAGAGTGTTAGGGTCACCACCACGTTCTAGCATTCAGAAGCGCGTCTAGAAGCTCCATAGTTCTGGCACCGAAGCCGTGTCCTTCCTATCCCTGTTCTGCAGCCCCACCAATCCAACTCTTGTGCCATGTACCCTGGCTCGATGCATTAGGAAGGGCAGCAGAATTTGATTGCGGACCCGAGGTCGTCACGGGCGTGTATATCAGGGGATAAGGCACGCGGGAATCCGCCATGAGGTTCATGAGCTCCACGCTACATGCCACGGTCCACCGCCAGGCCGCACCGGGCTTCGTCAGACCTGTTATATGTGTACTCTTCCGAATGTAGAAGCCGCGGCGCCTAGCACGCTCAACTTCTAGAAGCCATGGCCGCAGCTCCTCCGGGCTCTGTGGTGCGACGGAGACTAAGCACACAACCGCCGTGGTCCTCTTGGATCGCGCCTGACGCAACCTACCCATCCGGACTGAGGATTCCTGATCCCACACCCCAACTGAAGCTCGTCTGATATGACTACTACTGCGCCCACGAAACCCAAGCGTTGCGTTCACTGGGCGTGTCCGTCGTAGCACCTCACCGCAGAGAAAAAGGGACAACCTTGAATAAGCGTCCTCACTTGCTCCGTATCTCAAGAAAAACACTGGCAAGTGCAAAAGATCTATCATGCAGGTAAGTACTAATCGCGCGTGGGAAGCGTACATCCATTCTCGTGAGGGCCCTCTTCAGGCTAGATACCCCGTACACATTTCCCAATGTGTAGATATGGCGTTCACTGTACGCGGTCACAAGCACTTCCTGGACCACACCGATTCCGCTGACTTCAGCAGTCTTGGTACTGTCTGCAATTCATAGAGGTTGCAAATCTTATCAAACGGTCACATTCCTAATTACCCCCCAATGCAGAGTAACTGAGTTTTTCCTTCTTTCATCTGTTTCCGAGAAGGGAATAGCGAAAAGTGAGAAGTTCTTATTATAGTACAGACGACCACATTAAATCCGTTCGACAATATTGTCAATGCTGCAATAACAGTGTTGCAGAAAACACTGAAGATCCATACTTACTTCTTTAACTTGACGCCACGTCAGATCTTGTCCTTCTGTGAAAACTCCTCCACGAATGCGACCGCATTCTGGCTGTCCGAACGTGGACGTCATGAATTGATAACCCAACTCATGGAAATTCAAGTATCTTCCGTGGCTTCCTGAACATGCAGCAAATACCCTAAGCATTCTGTACCTAAGAGAATCTAGCAATGACAGTGGGAGATGGCTGGATGCCCCTCGTGAATGCGTCTTTATCTGCCACATGAAGGGCTGAAGCCTCTGTCTGCAAACCAGAAACGTTGAGGGTCATGTAATGTACTCATCCAGAACAAATGGCGTCCACATGAACTCACAGATTACGCACCCAACACGACTCTCTTATATTGAATTGAACAAACTCCTGCACAAATGTAAAGCATGACTGAATACAATCACAGGGCTTCGTTCAGAGAATGAGTTCAACCCGACCTGCACTATCATATTCAATGAAAAAGCATTCGAAGATGCGGATCAGACTTCCAACAGAAATGGCCAGGGAATCACCTCTACACGGAGCTCGATGCCAGGCTCTTCCTTGAGATATTCCGACGGGACGTCTGCTCTAACTCCCTCCCTCACATTAGGGTGGCGTTCTATGGCAATTCATTGTTCGCTCACTTCCATTGCACAGATTTCTGAATAAGCATGAACAGAGGAGTTTCTGCAGTCAAATGATATACCAGAAAGCTGTGAATTCGCCTCGAATCAACAATGAAAACCAAGCCTGTAAGTCATTTCCGAACATCAAATTCCCAGCCTCTGAGTCCTCCATAGAATGACGTGAAGAAAGTCTGGCTGTGTCACTCTCGACGGCGACGGACTTCCTAAAGGACGCTCCTCCGAATCCAGTTGAACACTACTCGCAAGACCTACCTGCGATTTCTGTAGGCCTAGCAGAGGACGACTAGAAGACAATTGTCAGTAGTCGAAGGATCCTTCACAAACTGATGAATGCCTGGTTTGCACAGAAATAAAAACAAATCCGTCTTTCTATATCCGAAAAAATAACCCACTGAAAACAGAAACATACGTAGTGAACTTGCCGTCGTGAGCAGGCTCCACAGGCTACAGCCCAGTCGATGGGGCATACAGGAACTCACTTCCTCGTTAGCCAACCCGCACCTGGCAGCCAAAACTAATAGATGGTCTCATTCATTGCAAATTGACACACCTAAGGGATGTACCATGCTCCATGTTGTGGCACATGGAGAGCATCAGTGAGCATCCCTATTGAACTCGGGGCTTCTTCATACTCTTCATTTCAATTTCCAAGTCCGTCTACAGGACACACCTATGTCAGGTGCCCAGACATTGAAGTGATGCAGGAACTACCGATGTTTCTGCGGACATCCAGCGCGATAGAAAGGGTTACAATCAGACATAACCACGCGGGTGGCACGTCGTACACAGCACACTCATTACTCATATCGTAAAAACTTCCCAATGATCATATTTACACATCTCAAAATTAAGCATAGTTCCGTACATACACAATAGCAGTCAGCCGTGTGGCCATAACCCACACAGATATGTACTGTTACCATTGAAGGGGACAAACACCCCTCAGAATATCCTAGGTCCAAAATTCGCCACGCAAAGTGAACAGTCTAAATATCACCCGCATCGTTGGACACGCACGAATGCGCTCAAAATTTGATATCAAAATCTGCCACTGATCTCACGGCCCTAGCCACCTCCAATGTGCTTTACGATGTACTCCCATCGCGCTTGCGCTTGGCATGCTTGCCTCCGCGACCTCTCCCCTTCCCTGCATCTGCGACCGCAGCTGGTGCCCGGAATTTCTCCTGCACGCCAATTAATGCCAACGGCTTCATGTTGCTTACCTTGTCGACCCTTGCCACGCCCTGCGTGGCTCGCCCACGCCCTGAAACTACCTTCTTCGCTCCTGCCACACCCACATCTTCACTTCGAGTCCCCGCTTGAGAAGCCGGCGCTGGACACATTGTATTCCGCAGGGCCGCTTTCCTGGACGTTCTCAGAGAGATCACATCTTGAGTTGAGGACTTCTTAGTAGCTGGAGGTTCTGGAGGCACAGCCTGACTTTCTGACTGCACCATGTCCTTGTCAAGTCCAAGGGAATCCGTTGTAATCGCAATTTCGTGCTCTGGACCTCCGTCGGTAGAAGACGACGTGGCCCGTTGAATTTCCTGACTTATAGTAGTGTCCACAGGCATTTTCCCAGTCCACGGTGGTTGAATCTCCTGCACCTCAGGAACCCCCTCCGAGCTGTCAAGGAATACCGTCTCGGGAAGTGAAGTGGTCACAGCCTTATCAGCTCCACCTTCAGGTGTTGCATGGGAAGCCTTCTGCGCCTGGGTGAAGCACACCTCCTCAGTCTCCGCGAAGAGTAGGCTCTCATCAAATGTGTTTGCCCCCCCAACCACTGCCCTCGGGGGACTCCCAGACTTACTTACCGCCGCTGGGGTTCTGTACGCCACACCACCCGAACGTACTCCTGGGCCTTCAATGGGTACCCTTCCAGCACTTGACGAAGGCGTCTTCCAACTTCCCAAAACACGTGCTTTCACATGCCCTGAAGACGGCGTCAATACACTCTTCTGTTTCATCGAAGTTGGAGTCCCAGAAGCGGACTCCACATTAACTACACACGCAATCACACAAAATGTTTATACATGTTCAGTTCGCTGTCCTTATCACAATTACAAATGATACAACCTAGATCTACTCAAGGAAAAGGGCAATTCACATTCTCTCGGGTATGTGAAAGTGAATTAGTGAGAAAAAACGGTTATTAAAGTGGACCACCGAAAGGTCCACCTTCAAGTTCATCCCCAGTGCTTCCGCAGTGACAGCACGTTGAAAGTGCTTCAGCAATCACGTACAGTAATCGGGCAGTTCCCAAAGTTAGTCGAAGTACATGTACAGTTTCGCTACTCTAATTCATTAGAAGTCACCGTGAAGAGCAAGTGCGTCGTGGTAGACAGTGAAGTTGGAGCGGTACCCCGGAAGCGATTACTACGTAAAAGTGCTGGACAAGTAACAGTTTACTGGAAAGATCACGAAGCGAAGTGTCGCTCACACCCAATGCCAGTGGTATTCAGGCCCGGGCAACCCTTCGCCTAAGGAGGGCACTCTGCAAAGCACTTCTACACGAGTAAAGTGCCAAGCACGGGCTGCATCAGTACAAGCTTCCCCCATGGAAGTCCTTGCCACGGCAGTGGCCTCATAAGCTGCACATATGAACCACTGCACCTTCCCTTCAGCTGTCCCCACCATGTAAGTGACGAATGAAGTACTTGAGATAGCCTGCGGTGATGTATGGTTACTGAACCGAGAAAACCAGAGGATGAACATCCGAGGACGCACTGGCAAAGCACTGAATCCCTCGAGCAGTACATAGGACGTCCTTGGAATATCACATCCGCACCATTCAGCAACGAAAGGTAAAACTAAGTGCCACAGGCCATTGTCTACGCGGAAAATAAGAAAGTTAAATTGAACACCAAATTAACAGTACTTTCAACCTTTCACTGCTACGAAAGTCGCACGCATAAATTCAGAACCTCCTGTAAGACCTCGCGCTCAGTGAAAGTGACTACGGGGACATACAATTCTAAAATCTCCAGGAACAGTGTCTTCCAGAACTGGAATCAGAAGACGGCAAAGAACACCATCACATTAAGGACACAAACATCCCAATAACTAAGACAGAAGTAATACAAATAAATTACTGCAGCCATTTCGTAGGAACCCTAAACCTCCGAACTTGAAGCTAGAACACACTTGACCAGGGCAGACATCGGAACTTACAGTTAGTAGATGCGGCATGAGACACATGACCAGCGTCATGCCTATTGCTTCGACTCGCATGGCCCTCCATCTTTGGAACCCGCCGTAAAGGTAACCGCACCTGATTCGCTCCAAAGCTATCCAACCAGTCCTGGCAGAATTCGAGCCCACAAGCATAGCTGGCACACCTTCTTCTCCCGTCACTCAACCAAGCAGCAAGACAGAAGTGGTGATAGCAACATCCACAGTCCGCAACGGAGATGTTGTGACACTGGAAGTTGAAGTCACAAACTGGACAATTCGATATGTAGATAACCTGACTTCGCCCCACCGCAGGAACACTGGGATTCCGAAGTGGGATGGGTGTGGTCCCCATGCCAGATCCTGCAGCCATCATCGGCACCTGCTCAGTCAACTTTGCCACCCACGTCTCCAGGCGAGTGGATGCCACTCCTCTGAGGTGGATTTCACGCTCTACCTTCCGGAGATCACTCTGAATCCCCTCCTGTTCTAGTTTCAGCTGCTCTGTCCGGGCACTCTCCCTGCTCAATATGTGAAGTCCAAATTCCAAATCCTTATCAAGCACCCTGAGCTGCTCGTCCTCCACTGCACTAGTCTCTCCAATGACCACGTCTTCATTTTCCCCTGAATCCGCAGCCATTTTAATGGAATTGAAATGCTCCACCAGACTGTCACGACGGCTTCTGATGTTGGCGCAGCTTAGCTCCTCCTCTCGTAGAGACTTCTGACGTTCAGCTAGCGCTCCGTCGATGCTCTTGCACTGCTGCTGGAGCTCCTTGCATCGGTGTTCTAGCACGTCTCTACAAGTCAAATGCCAGTCATACAGATTAGAAACTCGCTTAATTGCACAGAAGTCGCATCTTTTGTAAGATCACACATAACCAGTGCCCCCCTGACCTTCCGTCCCAGGCCCCCAGATTAGATTAAAACCCGAACCCACGACAGTTCATCATTGTTATTGATGTTCATTCTCACGAGGTCACCGTATTAGCCATCAACAAGTCCGCAGGCGAGCCTGTGGAGTGCACACAACGAGTGGAACCCTTGACGTAGATTTACACGATTTTCCTCACTTATTGTCCTCTAGAATTCAAGCGCCAACGGCCCAACGTCGCTCCGACGTCGTTAACAGTTAAAGTCACCAATAACCACCTAAACCGAATTAAAGTTTGTTGTGCCTCTAACAGTGCAAGAGAGACCGACATGTATCTTCGTGGTCTGATTGGAAGCTCTTGATAGAATACATGTCCCAATCAAAAAAAATTCGTTCTCTGACCAAGAAACAAGGAGATCAGGCACTGCCCGGTCAGCAAGAGTCAAGAGTCGTCTCTGTTTGTCCAAGAAATCCACAAAATAATCCAATGGAGCTCCTTTGCAGATAAACTATTCTTGGAATGATCTGATTCAGTCGACGTCCCCGATGCTCTTGATCCTTCCGGGCATTTACACTGGCGCTTCGAATGTAGTCTGCAAGCTTCTCCAGATCGCAGTCATAGATCCGCTCCTGGGCTTCAATTTCCATGCAGCATGGACCTTCCACCTTCTGAGGCTCTCGGCTCTCTGTGTGCATCGAGCTTATCCGAGAAACTTTGTGCCTGAGGTTACCACTTGACATTGGATATCCATATCTACCGCTGTCACTTGGCTCTTCCCAGATGTTCTCTTCATACGGGCTTTGAGTGGAGCACGTCGTGTCGATGCTGGTGTGTATAGGTCGATGCTAATCGCTGATGTGGATAAGAATCTGCGGACACCATCAATACAGCAAGGACTCTTAAATAGATGTTTAGCGAGAGTTGCAGTGTATAATAGCTAATGAGATTTAACAAGAAATTTCCGCACCAATCAGTGTCAAGTTGTACTAAAAACTCACCTGGTTTTTCCAGGAAGCAGAGGGCAGGTCATGATAGGCGTAGAGATATCTGCTGAGGCTGTCATTAAAATTTCTCGCAATCGAGGAATACCAAGTGTCACATTCATTTCTCCTCGCCCTGCAAAATGAAAAGTATTCAATCTGTACATCATGTTTAAAAGAAGAAATCCAACTTCGTTTATGATACTTCATAAATGAAGAGGACTAAGAACCTGAGAATAGCATAAGAGTATTCAAGTAACAAGATGGCCAAGTCTACCAGGGAAAACAAAACCTTTAGACAACAACAAGAACTTCGTCATATGATCGCACTAAAAATGCGAGAATAGCACTGAGGGCTTCGCATCTCTAATCTTTAAATCCTAGCAGCTTTTAATACAAGAGAAGAAGATGAGACTCAGATACGTACGTCATCTGAGTCGAGGGTTCGCCAATTGACTGTGGAGCAAGACATCCAACGGGTTCACCAAGTTGCGCAAGACTAGAAGCATATTTTAGCGACATCAAGTATCTGAAGTCCTCCCTTTCTTTGTGCTTTATTAGGTGCAATCTCTTCTTCTCTTCCTCAGATGACTTACTGCTGGCAATGAATCCTTCTGCCTTGTCATCGAAAGCCATAGACATACCCGCAAGTGATCCTCCTCCTGGCTTGTTATCATCGTCATGTTCAACATCTTTGTGTCTGTGTTTCTTGTTACGTTTTCTAGGCCGTTCCATCTAATCTTTGCCAAGCCGTAACGAGACGAGGTCTTTCTTCTGCAAAATGTGCATAAACACACCAATTGCATCAAGGAAACTGCGAAATTGATATGACATTCGGTACATCTATACATGATTGCTTAATAGCATGTAAGATTTCTACCTGCTTTGGAAAAAGGCGGTATTAAATAATTGCAAAAGCACATCAAATCATTTCTGTACTCTAACTGGGTTTTCTCAAAGCTTGGATATTCCCAAAGATAGCGAATAACTATTCGAACTACTCTGCTAAAAGAAATCGGGAGTGTTGTGCTTACAACTGCTAGGAGCTGAAATTTCAACAGATGGCCTGTCTTTGTCACATCAACACCATCCTCTCCGTAACGGAACTGCACTATTGAACCGTCAGAGTCACGGACAGTATAATCGTAGTGTACATTCAAAAATTTCAAATTTTTCATAAGGCATCTCTGTAAGTAAGTTGTAACCACTTCGAGAGGTTTTGACAGCCGTATCCTTCAGTCTGTATCACAAAGAGTTAGCATTAGACCATAAGTATTCAAACAATATTACCAAAAATTTGTTAACACTTGTGCGAATCTGGAAATTGCAATCGGCCAGCGTCTGAAGCCCAGTACGCAAACTATATACTGAACATAGATACGCCTTTCAACCAATCTGCTGACGCTATTGTTCGCTCATGCGTTCGTGAGTTTGGTCTGATATAGAATTCCAGACCACTACGAAGACATATGGACAAATAGAAAAACCACAAATTCAAAAGCATTGCATCAAAATGAATAGTATCTGAAAGAAGGGGGGAGGCAATGTTCAGTACCCATCTCGGTCTGCCACAGAATGGAATTTATATTCCTGTGGACGAAGACCACTCAAAAACCGCTCTCCAATAAAGCCACCAGCACGTGCACTTGCGTCCCAAGGAGGAAAACACGGCAAACTCTTCCCTGAACTCATACGAGGCACACGCTTGCCTTCAAGCTCCTGTTGTCCAAGCAATGATGGGAATTGTGTGAAGTTGACCTGCAACAAAATCACGATGATGCGTGAGTTAACAGTTGAACATCCAGAGTAACATAGAAACGCAGGAAGAAATAGAAGCTAGACCGTAACAGTCATTACGGAATAGCCAGAAATATGTAAACACGATCACATAGTGGAGAATTGCATACGCGCGATCGGCAACAGTAGCTGCAAGAGACAGAATACATTAGAGGCTCAGGGCCTTACCAGCCCTCCCTTGGCACCGGTAATGGTCATCAGAGAAAGACAATTCGCGGGGAAAGGTTTCATCAGGCCCGGAGGGAAGATCGTACTGTTGATATCCAAAGTAATGAGCTTGAGGGCACTCGTCAGAAGCATATCAAGCCGTTTGGTAGCAGCCTCTCCTAATTTACTTTGCATTCGCTTTTCCACTTCATCCCTGATCTCCTCCATATTAAACTCTGCTTCTATCAAACCATCAAATGTTATAGAAAGGCACACATGATAGCATTGCTGTGTAACTATGTAAATACTTCCAGAGTAAGATCCTCGTTGAATAAATCCAATACAAAAGACGATTGAAGCATCTGTACCATACAGTTCGCTAAACTTCTGTAACCATGAAGATTTGTGGCGTTTTATCAAAGATATGATTAAGACACGGATGAAGAGTTTACCTCCTTCCTCGTCAACACATGCGAAACGCGCATTCATTTTGTCCCCTAGATTGTCAGTTTCTGTCAACTTCTGGCGCCTCGCTTTCTCAGCCTTAGGAATTAAACGGAGGTCTCCAAATCCACAAGTGAACCCATGCATCTGTTTCCCATAACAACAGAGATGCAAGCAGTATCATTTTTTCTATGCACTTAGATGTAGCAGAATAAAAACTTCTACTGGGCTGGAAAAATCCAACCACTTCCCACATCATCACCGTTCTAGATACTGTGCACTCCAAGTGAATTTGGTCAGAAAACGGTAACAAAGGCGTGCCACTCATCACCGTTTAACTCAAACAGGGCATGCAAGAAATGTCCCTGAACAAGACTAGTTGGTGATTACGCACAGCCCTAAACAACAGAGTGAGCCTTGAAGAGTGTTTCCTCTTATACCTGTTTTTGTGCAATTGTGACAAGCTGGGAGGGCGTGATCTTCTTGTATCCAAAAGTGACACTTGCTTGTGCTCTACCTATAGATCTGGCGTAGCTTGTGAGCAGAAAAGCAGCTGACGATACAGCCTGCATGTTAGTGGCCGGAGTCTGCATCTGGAGCCCTCCTGAACACGGCATAACAAATTTTCCTCAATGTTGTTAGAATCTATCTGCGAAGAAATGTAGTTATCATGTACTGTCGACTGCGAAATGCAATGACTAGTGGCTTAAATAAACGTTGCAAAACCTGAAATTAGAGCAAAGAGTTGAGACTCGCTGGAAATATGAACTTGACTTTTCCGCTTCTTTTTATGTAGCAAGCAAATAACACTTTTTTTTTGTCAGGCTGCAAAACCATGAGTCCCGTACCTGGAGTATAGGGAGTTGTCGAAGTCGGACTAATGGAAGAAGGCCATACTTGACAAATATAGCCGTCTGCACGATCTTTGTAACCTTGGAGCCCTTGTATTCCTGTTGAGAGGTGCTGACAGATATATTTGGGGTTTATTTTCTTTCTCAATCTGCACTTCATATGTAGTTGCGATGTCACAGCCTGACCTGGACATAGATCTTCATGCAAGAGCCGAACCATTTTGCATATATATGAAGCATAGTAAGGCATTCTAACCTGAGCACTGTTGATTTGAGCTCCTGCGTACTTGTTATCCCAGTTGAACGAATTTACTGTGACAGTTGCGCCCCCTAAGGTTTAGCATTGTTGGTAAGAAACTGGAGATAACGATCCATTTTGGGAGCCTTGTACAACCATGCGGCTCCCCAAAGTATTTCATCCTGAGAGTCACACCCCAAGAATTCAAGTTTGTCAGAATTCAAGTTTGTAGAATCAGCAGGAACTAGTCCATGGTGCAAAAACAAATAAACAGATACTTTTGGAAGGTTTACAGAATCTTGTCAAAATGAAGGGGGTTGTAGGATGAGTGCTTGGCTTACGTTGAATCCAGAGTAGGAACAGTAGAAGGGGCATACAGCTGCAGCGAGGCTGTCACTATACTTGCCTCGATACTGGTCAGCAAAATCGAAAATCTGCGAACAGCAATCCAATCATTTTCATTCTCAACATTAGGCAAAGTTTAGAAAGTTTATGGACATTGAACTATCTTAAAAATGTTATTTTCTGTTTCTAAATGCTCGTCTGCATGTTTGCACTAGACTGGAACGAGAATTCAACCATGGAATGAGCTGAATGAGGAAGGACGTCCGGACCACTTACTCTCCTCGCGCTCCTCAGAAGTTTGTTGGAGTATTCAGTATCAACACGGCGGAAAGCAATGGAAGCTGCGGCAAACGCTGCAGCAGTCTCTGCCGCGACATCAGATCCTGGATTTTTGGCATCCACTTTGTAGGTGGTGCGAGGCGCTTTCCATATCCTCAGGCCTTTCCCAGCAACTATGATCAGCATTTGGTTCCCCGACCTGAGTTAAGACACACCAAACAGTGCTCTATATTCGTCATGGAGTATAGTATTTCATTGATCATCCTTCATCTGTCTGCATATTTCTGCTTCTGTAATACAACCTCCAGACACTTCTGTCAGGTGCCGATCGAAACCAGACCCGGGACTGTCTTGTTTTATATTGATAATCTATATAATTCTAGCAGTGAAATTCTAGCATAATTGTAAGGCATCGTTCATGAAACCAACATAGAGACTGACCTGCACCCAGATTTCGTTCGCGGCGGTGTAGGCCTTCAGTGCGATAATCTGTCCCCCAGCACATATTGTTCAATGCATCTTGCAGCTGGCCGGTTGACTGGAAATTATCGCCGGATTCCACAACATTCCAGGCAAGGGTAGTGATGGTAAAAGCCATTGGCAACCCGAATTTGACGTTGTCTCCGGCATCGTACTTGGCGAGCAGATCCTAGCTGAGATGGTAAGTCTTTGACATTGAAGATTGCAGGTGATCCTCGACTACTTCCATAGGTGGAAGTTAAATTTCGCCCCTTCCCGGGTGAAGGGGAGGTTGAGGTGGAAGTCCTTGTGAACTTAGGAGAAGAGCCTCCGGATTTTAAAGTAGATCAGGGAGTTTGTGACGCGGCCGGCGAATTCATTGATGGGTGTCTGTGCAGGCGTTGTCTTCATACACCGTACCTTTGAACTAAAGAGAATACTTCGGGGAATGTGGTCTTATTCAAACCAAGCATCGTGGCACGAAGCCGAATATATTTAAGGGTTTCTTTGGACCTTTAACGTCGCTCAAGAACTGAACACGGCGACCACAAAAACAGAAGCCACCCGAAACCAAATAGATAGACATTCGTAACCTCCACAGCACATGTTTTCAATTCATAGAGGACTACAGTTCCACCGCAAGTCCTACTCCCGTATGAACCATCCATCCATAGTAGGCATGACAGTAACCCTGCTCTCATTCCTTAAGCTTCACAGGGGACTTCTTCAGCGTCGTTAAGACATGTGCAGTTAATCAGTGCACTTATATCGCCCGAAAATGATCACTGAAGCAGTCAATCTAGAAAGTAGAACATAGAATTTGCATACTCAATAACTTCAGACCAAGGTACGCGAGGGGACACCAAAAAAAAACAAACCCTAAACGTAGTAACGTTGGCGATGCAGGAACGTATGCCACATTCACCACAACGAATCTGCATGGTTGTGGAACCTTGAAACCAACATCGACTGACTGTCCTAAGGTGCACTGTAACCATACCGAGCAACTTCCGAACATCCTAACCCCATGGTACAAATATGAAGACCCAGGTTCAGAAAAATAGGTAAAGTCAGGCACTCACAGCTTCGGACCTATCCCGGCGCAATCAGTCTCGGCATCTCCTAGCATCTCAACCACCGCCATGCTCTGATCCTCCGACCACGAAGTTCGCTCACAGGTTGCTCCACCTTGACGTCGGTCTACACAAAGGTTTGCACCGTGCCCTACCTGTCCCGGACAGTGAATTCCCTGAAGCTCTTCCCACTTCGTGTGTAGAGCCTCCTCCACTCTGCCGTCCTTCTGCCACGAAATGTACTGTTTCCGACAGACGTCGTGTGCAAATTTTGCCCAATTGATCTTGGCCTTCCCGTCCCTCTCCGCCAACCAACTCCTTAGAAAAAAGCGCGCAAATTCCTTGTTCGGAGGTGCATGGTTGTACATAGCATGGTACTGCTGCCAGATTTCTCCACACTCCTTCTCTGTGATAAACTCATTTGCCACAACTCGGATCCCACTGCCTCCTTTGTTTGGAAACACTCTCTTGAAGTGAGCCTCGCTAACATGTGACGTCCCGCATTCTGTCTTTGCACAGATGCCGCTGTCCTCTAACTTCAGGTTCTCGGCAAAGTCTTCAACAGTCCACCGACACCGTTGGTGGAGCCCTTTTGCGAACTTGATCCTCTCAACATTTTTCCTGTTCAATTCAGGATCAGGTTTCGTGAGCACGCCCACCACCTCAGCCTTTGCAGAATCCATCCACACGCAAGTCCTACGATCAGGTTACTCTGTAACAGCAAGTCCACCTGTGCAATCGCGAAGCCCTAAACCTAAGGACCCTGAACCCTGTTCTGTCGAATGCTTGGAAATTTGACACCCTAAACCCTCGAAGCAAGGTCTGCTCCAACAGAATTCCCTCGCAAACTAAATCCCCGGCCACTCACCCCCTCAGACACAGGATCAACAAACTTTCGGAAAGAAAAATTTCGCACTTTCTCCCAAAGCCTCGCAGGCAACGTAATCGACCAACCAGACTATCTCGATGCAACTCACTTACTCTCGGACTCCAAAGTGTCAAGACAGTGAAGTGCACCATAACTGACTGTGAAGGTTCTATTTCGCTTGACCTATCCTCAAGCTGACTCCGTAGACCCTCTCCAACATAAATGACGCCGCAACGCACCTGCATGCATCAACTCCCCTGCCTTGGGAAAAGGTGTTGATCCGGTTGAAGGGTAGAATTGGCTGCGGAGCATTCACAACACTTCCTTCCGGGATCCTCCACAATGAAGACGTTTAACTCGACTCCTGTGTCCACCCTTAAACCCTTCCAACAAGTGTCACCCTAAACCCTACTAGCTTCTGTGGCAGTTGAACAGCCCATCGCGTTCCCAAACGTTCCCACAGTACAAAAACAGGGCACTTTGAATTCACTGTAAATTGGTCACATTTTGCACTTTGTGGTCCACTTTATTGTGCTTCCCCCCTCCTTCGCCTGTTGCACAATCTGCTTTCTGTAGGACCTCCTGGAAGCCCGCTTTATCGAGTCCTGTTTCCGGGTCTCCTCCTGTCGCACTTCTCTCTCAACTGCATGCCCTGCTCCATCCATGTTGACTTGGCTATGTGTTGGAGCAACTCCACCGGATTCATGTGTATTTGGCCACTGCGATTCGAAGTTTGGTCGTGTCATGGGAACAAAGCCAGCGTATGAAGTCCCCCCCATGGGAGTTGAGGGACCTCCTGGTGGACGCCCAACTCCTGCGGCAGATGTCCACGGCTGCGAGTTCAGATGTTGCTGATGTTGGAATTGAGGGGGTGGATGAGTAGGTATCCATGGAGGAGGACCCTGCGGAGGGGGAGGCATTGGCCACGGTGCGTCTTGTGGCATAGAAGGTGCTGGGGGGTTCCATGGAACTTGAGTCGGTGGGTAGCTCCAAGACGGGTTCCAACTCCATCCTTGTGGTGTGTATTGCCACTGCCCTGCCAGTGGTTGCTGCCTACGACTGGAATCACTGCCTTGAGAGGCCGCCGGCGCCTGAGATGCAGGAGAGTCTGTGGACCCGCGTCCAGGGGTTGCAAAAGCAGAGTTTGGCGCCCACGGTGATACACCTTCTGGAGACGGTCCAAGCTGTTGCTTCGCCTTTCTGTGTGTGCGATTCAGTTCGGAGTTCGTTCCCCTCGATGCTTCTTCGTATGATTTTTGGTTCTCTTCGAAAACTGCGAACACATAAACATATTGCAACATGGTGAGATGTCAAACACTGCTACAGTGATATGGGAAACAATAAAACTTTACTGATAAAAATGAGAATAACCGAGACGGTCAAGAATCTGCGGTAACCTAAACCCTAACTCCGAACCCATTATCCTATTCCACCACCGGCTCTCCTCATCTAGAAGACATAAACAAAGTTTTGTATTGTATGAATCACCAATTCAGGCATCATACCGTGCACGATTCATTACTCCAGAAACTGCGTTACATGGTAGAATTAAACACATGGTCAACATCACACAGACTTGCACACTGAGCGCCATCAACATCAGTTTAGGGTTTCGATCGCGACATATACATGACCATGCAGTTGACCACATAGAAAACGCAACAAACAGACAAAACTGTCGACTTTCCTGCAAGTTCACGGTACGCTCCATAATACCGAATTGAAAGAAGATATGTTCGAAACGTACCTGGGACGGAGTTGCGATCATGTATTGTTCGCTCTTGGTCCGACGACGCACTAGTCGTGCTCATGCTTCGTATCACTCTTGCATCAGACGGAGTCGTTCCCCCAGCTCCAAGCAACCTCGAGCTTCTACGAGGTGCAGTATCTCCTTTGGGAGACGACGGCTCTGTTTCGCCAATTGTGCTGCGCCTTGGGGGGCGATACGAGTCTCGTCTGCAGGACAGAAACCCTATAAAGTCAGAGTCGCGACACTCCCAATGCCGTGTTCTAGCACATACTATCTAATTACCATGTTCAGAAGCGCTCTAGCTACGGTGCAAACGAGAAAGACTGCAATATGATAAATCTCTGCCGTCTAAAGCGGCACGTGGCAGTAGAGTGAACTGATGTTTCGCAATTAGGGTGAGCACTGAAGGAACTTACAAATTTTTGGCAGCCTCCTCGAGGGGAAGCATTCTTGCGCGCAACTCCGCCACCCTCTCGTTCCGCAATCGTAGGTACTCGTTTTCCTCCTCCTCTTCGTGGACATCTTCATCTGAACTTGAGCTGCGGGACGAGTCCCCTCGGTCCTGGGGGAAAGTTCGTATGTGAGCGGAGAGCGTAGAGCGGAGAGCGGAGAGCACAGAATGGAGAGCACAGATTTGACAATTAGCAAAATTTTCAAAAGCAAAGTAGACCCTATAACCGTGGAAAATTACTAAATTAAGGCTTGATTTTGACACTTTTTTTAGGAAAAGAGTATATTACCGTGGAAATCAGGGTTATCTCTGGTAAGAATTTGTTACGTTTGTTCTCTTAGATACAAATTAGGGCTGATGTCATGATGACGTCATGCATACAGTCCTTTACATTTGTCATGAGTTTGGGCAAGATACAATGATCAGGCGTTGAGTTTCAGATCAAACAAATAATTCTTTCATAGGGTTATGTAAATGCACAAGGAAAAAAAAAACTTTCACAGAACATGAAGGAGGCAAGGTTTGAAAACTTCCTGGAATATTTCAAAATTTGTGTATAATATCTTAACTGCTGAAACCAAGATATACCTTGTTAGAGTCCTTGTCTTCATCGAAGAGTACTCTCTCTTCGTAGGCAGCAAAGCATCTTCATTTGAGTGATACAAGTAGGAGATTTTCATCATCAAACAGCACTTGGTAAGCTGGGTTCCAGAGAAGGAGGTCACTCTTGGTTTCTATAGCTTGTTCTTAGGTGGCGTATTAGAATGGACACAGTCCTTGGCATGCTGTGCTGTCTGCGAAGGTAGCGTAGGAGTTCGGGGATGTCAATCTGCAAGCTTGCCTGTAACGTTTGAAGACTACGAGAATTCAGTGTGTTGCGCGATGCCGAAGGTGTGTAATGCGAGATCCAGGAGGACGAGAGCGGCTGTATGTTTGCCCCCAAAGGCACCGGCGAGTTATGAGGAGCTGCGGCCGTGGCTGCTGGAGGTGGAGCGCGCCAGGGAACGAGGCATGGACCTGCCACCGTTTAGGCACATCGGAAGCCTCCATGTTGGTGAAGGTGAATGGCGTTGGACAGTGCTTTGTACCAATGAGCTTCTCCGTATTATGGAGTTATCCCTAATCCCGTATCCCTTGCTATCGAACGTCGATGAGAATCCAGTTGTTCAGCTGCCCGAAGTGATCATATCGGATGGCGAAACTTGCTGGTTTGATATGGACAAGAGTTGGACTGTATATCCTTCGAAGGATTAGTACAGTGAAGTCTAGTGGGGTGTTCGAATACAATCCTTAAGATTTGGTCATTCATTGGATCTAGATACGAGTATTCCAGCATGATGGTTTAAGATAATATAGATGATTCTAGAAATAAGAGAACTCGAAACCAACTAAAAGAAATGGTCTTAAAAGGTCGTGGATAATTTCAGAGTTCGTGTACAATAATGGAGTAGCAGAAACCAAGATGTACACCAAGTCAAGAATAGGTAACATGGCTATGCAAATGTGGGATTTTGAATGAGTAAAATATAAATAACAGCACAATATTACATTTGAGCTTTTCTTTTGTAACATTTCATTCTTCATATTATATTTTGAGCATTACAGTTGTGACATTTCATCCTTTACAAACACGGAGACAAATTGGACATGAGAATTATAACAAGTTTAGGTTCAGTGAAGTAGAGTAGACGAAGGATTACCCAATGAACTCCAATTAAATCAAATCAAATCAAATGAAAACAACAATAGACCGAAGCGTCCTTCAACCTCACAACATGCTACAGTCGCTACTTTCACTCTCAGAACTAGATGACTCCGTATCTCCTTCTACCGCCTCGTCATCGACGAATTGAAGGGCCCTGGGATCAAAAGTAGTTGGCCGACTAGGAACATATGTAAGGGCTCGAGATTGAAACGCCTGTGCTAAGCCCTCTGCGTAGTCCGGAAGTATGAAAGGCTGAATCGGGCTGGAATGAAGACGCCACGACGGAGTGGACACTGCTCTTGGCACACGTGGCGGTGATGCAGAAACTACTCTGGAATAGAGAACCGATTGTGGTTAGATCTTGTACGTAGAGCTGGAAAGAGAAGAAATGCTTGGATAATGTGAACGAAGAATAGAAGACGTACACCACTTGTCAGGTCTTGCTCTCTTTGGAGGCGCTTCGCCTGTTGCTGCCGGCCTTGGATGTTTAGGAGGGCCCATGGCGGATGGTTTGAGAAGGGCGTTGAATATGGCTTCGTCATCCTCAAAAGCGAGAATGTGACGACCAACAGCCTGGGCGGCCTTGATGGAGGCCCCTGAAACTCGAAGAGAAACAAAGAAATGAGAAACTTTGGAAAAAACGAGAGGAAAAATGAAGCAGAGATATGTAAGAGAGTTACCTGTCCCAGCATTCCAGTCAAAGACTATGTCGCCGGGCTTCGACAGCTCCTCAATGATGCTCTGCATCATCTCAGGGGATTTCTCCCTTGGGCCTCTCCACGGCACCTCCCCATTCATGAGCTGAGAGTCGGCATCGGTGAAGTTGAAAATGGCATCACTCTCGGTAATGTTGAGGAGCCCATGTATCAGGTCTTCCTTCTTCGTCTGGAAGGAGAAAGTACTGCCACTACGAACGTAGACGCGAATCCAGAACCGCATAGTCTGCAGTCAAGCAAAACTAGTGAGAAAAATGAAGCGGAAGGGTTATCAGTAAGCAAAGAGAAGGGCATGTTCAGGAAAAGTACCAAGTTCTCGGGGTTCGTAGGAGAAGTCAGGCCGAGTACATTGACACCCCACCAGTCCTTGAACAGCACGTATCCACCACCAGCAGCTTCTACCTCGATATCCTCAGCCAGCTTCTGATCAGTGTTGTAGATGAGGCAGATGGCACCATCTTTCTGCAGGAAATCATCTGCAAAATGGAAGATGTCGTACAAATAATCCTTGTAGCGAGAGTTCCAAGGCGGAATACTCGTGGGGGGAACGGAAACGGATGGGACGGGAAGATTCTCAGGGATGTCGGCAATGATCAAGTCGACTCCCAGATGGTCCTCTTGTTTGCAACGGTCCCCAACTATGTTTTCGCGGCCTGCTCCAAACTTGAGGAAACAAGAAAGCAGAGTTAGTAACTGCTTAGCGAGTAAAGGTGGCAGAATCCAGGAAATGTCAAAATATAGGAACAAACCTTGCGAATGAAGTCTTGAGTCTTGATCCAATCCGGGTCGCCACCTTTTCTCTCCTGTCTCCTATTTCGCCGTAACATGGAATCCACAGATGAGTTGAAGACTGAGACATGTGTGGAAATCGAAGCTCCAGCGGAAGAAGTTGTTTGAGGATATAGTTTGGCCTTCCTCTGCTGAAGGAGACCTCTGGTGATCTCCGAAGCACTGATCGAGGAAGGAGCCGGTGAAGAAGCTGGAGAAGGGTTCGTAACGACAATACCCGGAGAGGGCTCTGGTGCCTTCTCACTTGGCGCGGAAGACTCCGCACCAGTTTGCTGTGATGCCTCTGACCGAGAACCCAGAGATTTTAGTCGCCTTCCTCTCCCTCTCTTCGGTGGAGGAGCAGAAGACTGATCCTGCTCTCCTTCAGGACGTTCTGCATCATCCACGGAGTCCTCCACGACAACTGCACCTCCATCGTGCAGCATCTTGACTTCCGCCTCGGAGTCAATGGTGAAACCACCAATACAATCAAGATACCAGCATCCAGCGTCTAGGTGAGCAGCTTTGTACCTTTTTATCTGCTGGGGAGAATAGATACACTGGTCCGAGGTTGTCTGCGTCCAAAGCTTGAAGTACATGGGGAGTTGCTGAACGCTGATGGCCCCCTTCAAAAGAAGCTCTCGCTTGAAGTACCTATGGGAAGACACAAAGGAGGTAAGTATAAGAAATAATTACAATGAGAACTATGAAATGGAAATGCGATTAAGTTTGGTAATGTACCGGTAAATAACCCGCTTGACAACTTGAGCGGTTCCAGGGAATTTAGCGAAGTTGGACTTCTTGTCGAAGTGCTTCACAGCTTTTTTTCCTATGAACGTAGGGAAGGCCTTCTCCCACAAGAGAATACGTGAACTTTCCACAAAATCGCCCGGCTGTTGGACATCAGGAAATGCCATCCAATTGATATCGAGGTTCTCAGACTTGAATATGTCCTCGACTTCGTGGATGACGGCTTCCTCCAACTGTAATACAGAATTCATATAAGTAGCAGCGAAGAAGGAATACAGTAAAAAAATAAAGGAACAAGGAAATCGAAAGAAATTTTTAATGAAAATTACCCCAGCCCAGAATGAAGCTTTGTTCAACCATGGGTCGAATTCGGTGTCTTTGAATTCAGATGGCAGAAATCTGTAAGATGTTCGAGCAGTCGGGGATGAGTTCCACCACTTCAACCAACGAGCCTTGTATTTGGGCTCAACGGCCGCAGGAACAACCTTCTGAAGCTTATCGACTGACATCTCAGGCTTATTGTTGAGACTGAAATGGCGATTAATCTGCAAGAAGCAAGGAAGTTTGAAAAAGATAAATACAAAAATTAATGAAGTCGTACGAAATTGTGAATTGAACAATGATCAGTGAGTCACCTCATTGAGGAAGTCGTCACCATTCTTGGGATTTGCAATGGCCAAGTACTTGGTGAAGTCCTTCTTCTTGATGGCTTCGACCATTCTCTCTGATGCCTCATTCATGACGTCCCAAACTGCACTTGCAGACTGCTCTTCCACGGGTGTCTTCATGCGGTAGGCATTTGCTGCTTCATCGGAGGCCGCAGCAAGTTCCCGCTGTAGATAGATAATTCAGGCTTAGGAAATTCCATGAGTATTGAAGAATAAAAAGCAAATAGAGAGAGGAGGTAGGACTTACTCGGTAGAGAAATGCGATGAAAACTTTAGTTGTCAAGGGAAACCAGGAGGGATTAGGTGGCTTGTTCTTCAAACATGCGTCATACTCTTCAGGACTTAGGAGGTCTTTGAATTCCTCAAGCTTCATCATTCCAAAAGAGCGGATTCGAAATAGTTTTGCAGGGAGATTACTCTTCACGTGGTCATTCTCAGTCGACCTGAAAAGAAACCAAAATACGTATGATGAATAAAAGAGATGAGATTAAGTAACAAATGAAAAACAGGAGAAAAGAAACAAGTACTTACCAGTTGATGTCATGCATTGCGTGAAGAAGATTGCCAACATGGCCACGGGGATCGAGTACTATGCAGTTCACTGATATGTGCCATGACGGGTCCTCTGCATGATGCTTGTTGATATGCCGAAGCCATGCTGAGAGGCGATGGTTACCTTCCCAGACAAAAAACATCTTCCCCGAGAAATGCGACCAGTCCTCGTCACTTTGAAGCTCAAATTCAAAGGCATCATTCGCGTCCCTCCATAATGGGCTCCATTTAGCCATGACCTCATCCGTAACATCTCGTGTCTGCTCTTCGTTGTTGTACATGGAGATGTACATGACGCGGTCGCCATCTCTATACCCCTTGACGAACTCCCGCTCCAAATGCTGCACACCCACTTCGCCCACTGGTCTGACCTTTGCCATTGGAATCATCCTGCACAGGGGCACCGACATTCGGGACTTCTGCGATGGCTTGATCCTGAGCTTGTTGATGACGGCGTTGGTGTTCACCTTGTATTTGGTTTGATGTTCCAATTCCCCTTCTGTGGCAGTCTTCAAGTTTAACGGACAAGATGGTTTCACCAACAGATCTTGTGTTTGCGTAACCTGCGAGAAGGTGCGCAAATTAGGAAAACAAGCACAATCGAAGAAGGTCATGCAAAGTAGACAATTATGTAAAAGAAAGTAACAATATATCTTCATACTGTAACCTCTCTTTTAACAACTCAATCATCATCTGTGATTGATAAAACTATCTACGTGAGGATCGACTATAGTACTCCTTAGACTGTCTACAGTTCCAGTGACGGCGCCTCCTCCAAAATCGCCTGGTCTGTTGGACAGGGCACGGCAAAATAGCCGGCAGAGCAAAGACCACATGGGCTGGCCTCCTGACTCTAATCGGCGACGAAGGAGAGGGTGGAGACATCGGCGGGGAGCCCTGTGCAGGAGACGTGGGCATATAGCCCGGGGAGGTTGGCTCATACACCGGGGATGTAGGCATGTACACTGGAGAGGTAGGCATGTACACTGGCGAGGTAGGCATGTATTGAGGAGAGTGGACCTCGAGAGGTCCACTTTCCACACCTACAGGGTTGGCTACATCACAGGTACAATAAGGCTGATCAAATGAATCCGAAAGATCGGAAACATTGATCACAGAAATGGGGGAAGTAGCAGACATCTCAGGAGCATCGGATGATACCTAGAGTAGCAGAAATGAAGTGAGGATTAACTTCAATTTTTTAAAATGAAGGAAACGAACATGTGTTTGAGGCGAATAGAACTCAAAATCAAACACATAAGAAAACAATATAAATTGAAAATTGAATGAAATACCTCAGTTTCTGCTGGAGTCGGGTCTTGACGCTCGCTACCCAGATGATCTCCATCAGAGTCCTTAATCATAAACAATTTTTTAATTATTAGAAAAAACAGCAACTATAATGAAACAAACCACAACCTCGAGAAGCTCCCAAAAAAACCTTAAGAACTCATCAACACTCATCAAGACTTTTACCATTCAATTAAAACTATTTTATCAACCATGCATTGACTTTACACAAAAAGGAACTCAAAAAAAAGAAGCAATATCAAAATCCCCAAACATGACACCAAGGTCGCGGCCTACTGTCGTTCACGACAGTAGGCGGGCCCGTGTTTAAAATTTGGAAAATTAAAAAAAAACAAATAAAAACTCCAAAGCTCTCAAGCAGCTTCACATTTAATTCATGTTAAGTGAATACCGAAGCATTCCATTCACACAACTCCTCACAAAATTAAAAAAAAAAAAGAAGCAATATCAAAATCCCCAAACATGACACCAAGGTCGCGGCCTACTGTCGTGCACGACAGTAGGCGGGCCGATTTTTAAAATTTGGAAAATTAAAAAAAAAACAAATAAAAATCCGAAAGCTCTCAAGCAGCTTCACATTTAATTCATGTTAAGTGAATACCGAAGCATTCCATTCACACAACTCCTCACAAAATTAAAAAAAAAAAAGAAGCAATATCAAAATCCCCAAACATGACACCAAGGTCGCGGCCTACTGTCGTTCACGACAGTAGGCGGGCCCGTGTTTAAAATTTGGAAAATTAAAAAAAAAACAAATAAAAACTCCAAAGCTCTCAAGCAGCTTCACATTTAATTCATGTTAAGTGAATACCGAAGCATTCCATTCACACAACTCCTCACAAAATTAAAAAAAAAAAAGAAGCAATATCAAAATCCCCAAACATGACACCAAGGTCGCGGCCTACTGTCGTTCACGACAGTAGGCGGGCCCGTGTTTAAAATTTGGAAAATTAAAAAAAAAACAAATAAAAATCCGAAAGCTCTCAAGCAGCTTCACATTTAATTCATGTTAAGTGAATACCGAAGCATTCCATTCACACAACTCCTCACAAAATTAAAAAAAAAAAAGAAGCAATATCAAAATCCCCAAACATGACACCAAGGTCGCGGCCTACTGTCGTTCACGACAGTAGGCGGGCCCGTGTTTAAAATTTGGAAAATTAAAAAAAAAACAAATAAAAATCCGAAAGCTCTCAAGCAGCTTCTCACACAAAATAACTCCAACAAAATTAAAAACAAAAACACATCAGAAATCCCCAAACTCCATGCCCCTCCCTCGGCCTACTGTCGTTGACGACAGTAGGTCTGGGGTTTTTCAAAATATTTTAAAAAAAAATAATAACATTCAACGAAGTATACAAATTGAAAAGCTTTAATTTCCTATTAATTTTCTCTAAGCTTTCATGCTATTTTATTACACAAAAGAACTCCAAAAAAATTAAAAAACAAAACACTTCAAAAATCCCAAAAGTCCATGCCCCTCCCTCGGCCTACTGTCGTTGACGACAGTAGGTCTGGGGTTTTTCAAAAAAATTTAAAAATAAAATAATATCATTTAAATAAGTATACAACTTCCATTTCCTTTTAATTTTTTCTGAGCTTTCGTGCTATTTTATCACACAAAATAACTCCAACAAAATTAAAAACAAAAACACTTCAGAAATCCCCAAACTCCATGCCCCTCCCTCGGCCTACTGTCGTTGACGACAGTAGGTCTGGGGAATTTCAAAATATTTTAAAAAAAAAATAATAACATTCAACTAAGTATACAACTTGAAAAGCTTTTATTTCCTATTAATTTTCTCTAAGCTTTCATGCTATTTTATTACACAAAAGAACTCCAAAAAAATTTAAAAAAAAAACAATTCAAAAATCCCCAAACTCCATGCCCCTCCCTCGGCCTACTGTCGTTGACGACAGTAGGTCTAGAATTTTTCAAAAAATTTAAAAAACTGAAATTATCATTCAAATATGTAAAAAACTTCAAAAGCTTGACATTCCTATTAAAAATTATAATAAAACCATTGAAAATTGAATAAAATGTAAAGAATATTCAGATTTTGGGAGCAAAATGCAATTCTTATAACACCAAAAATCAAAGAATAAAGAGAATAAAAAATAAATCGATAAAATCCCCAAATCCGTCCATACCCTCCCGGCCTACTGTCGTTGACGACAGTAGGCGGGCCGGTGTTTAAAATTTGGAAAATTAAAAAAAAAACAAATAAAAACTCCAAAGCTCTCAAGCAGCTTCACATTTAATTCATGTTAAGTGAATACCGAAGCATTCCATTCACACAACTCCTCACAAAATTAAAAAAAAAAAAGAAGCAATATCAAAATCCCCAAACATGACACCAAGGTCGCGGCCTACTGTCGTTCACGACAGTAGGCGGGCCCGTGTTTAAAATTTGGAAAATTAAAAAAAAACAAATAATAACTCCAAAGCTCTCAAGCAGCTTCACATTTAATTCATGTTAAGTGAATACCGAAGCATTCCATTCACACAACTCCTCACAAAATTAAAAAAAAAAAAGAAGCAATATCAAAATCCCCAAACATGACACCAAGGTCGCGGCCTACTGTCGTTGACGACAGTAGGCGGGCCGGTGTTTAAAATTTGGAAAATTAAAAAAAAAACAAATAAAAACTCCAAAGCTCTCAAGCAGCTTCACATTTAATTCATGTTAAGTGAATACCGAAGCATTCCATTCACACAACTCCTCACAAAATTAAAAAAAAAAAAGAAGCAATATCAAAATCCCCAAACATGACACCAAGGTCGCGGCCTACTGTCGTTCACGACAGTAGGCGGGCCCGTGTTTAAAATTTGGAAAATTAAAAAAAAACAAATAATAACTCCAAAGCTCTCAAGCAGCTTCACATTTAATTCATGTTAAGTGAATACCGAAGCATTCCATTCACACAACTCCTCACAAAATTAAAAAAAAAAAAGAAGCAATATCAAAATCCCCAAACATGACACCAAGGTCGCGGCCTACTGTCGTTGACGACAGTAGGCGGGCCGGTGTTTAAAATTTGGAAAATTAAAAAAAAAACAAATAAAAACTCCAAAGCTCTCAAGCAGCTTCACATTTAATTCATGTTAAGTGAATACCGAAGCATTCCATTCACACAACTCCTCACAAAATTAAAAAAAAAAAAGAAGCAATATCAAAATCCCCAAACATGACACCAAGGTCGCGGCCTACTGTCGTTCACGACAGTAGGCGGGCCCGTGTTTAAAATTTGGAAAATTAAAAAAAAACAAATAATAACTCCAAAGCTCTCAAGCAGCTTCACATTTAATTCATGTTAAGTGAATACCGAAGCATTCCATTCACACAACTCCTCACAAAATTAAAAAAAAAAAAGAAGCAATATCAAAATCCCCAAACATGACACCAAGGTCGCGGCCTACTGTCGTTCACGACAGTAGGCGGGCCCGTGTTTAAAATTTGGAAAATTAAAAAAAAACAAATAATAACTCCAAAGCTCTCAAGCAGCTTCACATTTAATTCATGTTAAGTGAATACCGAAGCATTCCATTCACACAACTCCTCACAAAATTAAAAAAAAAAAAGAAGCAATATCAAAATCCCCAAACATGACACCAAGGTCGCGGCCTACTGTCGTTCACGACAGTAGGCGGGCCGATTTTTAAAATTTGGAAAATTAAAAAAAAAACAAATAAAAATCCGAAAGCTCTCAAGCAGCTTCACATTTAATTCATGTTAAGTGAATACCGAAGCATTCCATTCACACAACTCGTCACAAAATTAAAAAAAAAAAAGAAGCAATATCAAAATCCCCAAACATGACACCAAGGTCGCGGCCTACTGTCGTGCACGACAGTAGGCGGGCCGATTTTTAAAATTTGGAAAATTAAAAAAAAAACAAATAAAAACTCCAAAGCTCTCAAGCAGCTTCACATTTAATTCATGTTAAGTGAATACCGAAGCATTCCATTCACACAACTCCTCACAAAATTAAAAAAAAAAAAGAAGCAATATCAAAATCCCCAAACATGACACCAAGGTCGCGGCCTACTGTCGTTCACGACAGTAGGCGGGCCGGTTTTTAAAATTTGGAAAATTAAAAAAAAAACAAATAAAAAACCGAAAGCTCTCAAGCAGCTTCACATTTAATTCATGTTAAGTGAATACCGAAGCATTCCATTCACACAACTCGTCACAGAATCGGCACAAGTCCATTCCCAATGTTGAGCAACTGTAGTACGACCGGAACACTTTTAAATCCCAAACAAAAAGCTCCAAGAAATCCAAGAGCAAGCAAACATGCTCTCTACGCGGCGGCAAGCAGCTCTCCATTGCACAGAAGCCGAAATGCATGAGGGCAGGCAAGCACACCAACACCCATCCAATCCGCACGCAATCCCGAATACCGAAAACTCAATTTAATCCAACATGCCTCTTCATCAGTGCATGCGGATCAGCTCTTCCTCACTTCATCTCACTCCTCACTTCTTCCCCCACTCTCTCAACCTCCAACCCCCAACCAACTAAACTTCGCAAGCCATGAGAAATCCAAGCAAACCCTTAGAAACCCAGACAAGCAAACCCCCAATCCATAATCACCCAACACTTGATTACGCATTCTATCAACATGGACTGACTCCAAGTCAAACCCAAACGACCCGTACAACGAGATCCGTACAGCCTCAACTCGTAACCCAAGATCCGTACAGCCTCAACTCATAACTCAAGATCTACATAAAGTTCTGTCACAAGCTCCGTACCTCCTCCTCGCGGTCTTCCTCCCCGTTGTCCCCGTCTGTCCTCTCCTGCTCCTCATTCGAGTCCATAGGAAGCTCGAGCTGCTCCATCTCTTCTCCGACCTCCTCCGCCGCCATCTCTTCTCCGACCTCCTCCTGCCTTGCGGCCTCCTCTCCGTCCACCTGTACCGGCATGTCCCTCACTTCCTCCTCCCTCGCAGCCATAGCCTCGCCTCCGTCTCCTGCTCCCAGAATGTCACTCCTCGCCCTCCTCGCAATTTTCAGCAGATGGTCGAGCTCGGCACCCACTGAACCTCTACTCGACTTTCCCAACACCCTTATCCTCTGGTTATTCTACAAATATTTATACGAAATTTTCAACCATTTTAGTTCCGCGGCATTTACGTGAGATAAGGCAGATCATTCGGTACATTCCCAAAATTAATATACATTTTGTAATTAGTATTGCTTCTACTCTTTAGAACACTTAATTAATTGAACGAATGAAGTGCAGTCAAGTCGGTGTAGAAAAGCTTACCTGCTCGGAGTCGACATATAGATCTGATTGAGAATCCGGCTCCCCTGTCGAAAATTCATTGAATGAAATAGAAGGTTGCGGAGACTCTACTCTTTGACTACAATTAAAGACTAATTCTTCCGTCATGGCCTCACGTGCATCTCTACTTCCAAGTACCTCCATTTCCTGCTCGTGATTACCGATTACGTTGCTCTCAAAGAACTGTTCCTTCTCCTCCTCTATTGAGTCTAGAATAACTTTGCGAATGCTAGAGAACTTCAAAGCTACAGGCAGTCCTGCTCCTCTCCCTTTAACGGGTGCATTCAAATGGTCAACTTTCAAACATACCTTCTTACGTGACTCTCTCCTCTTCCTCGCTCTTCTATCCGTAAAATCTGTTCGACCTGGTTTTCTTCTAGGTTTAGGAGTGACATAAGTAGAGGGAGATGGACCTCCACTCTGCTTCATGTGTCTAACCAAAAGAATGACTCACTCAAAAAAAAGGCTCTCTGGAGAACTTCCTACCTGCTTAAATACCTATATCGCACAACTAATTTAATACAACCCTAAATACATATAAAATATTAACCACTTAAACATTTTCTACAGTCTTTATATTAAGAGTACCATTAACAACTCTATAATTAAAGTACAATTTAAAATATCATCCTTTAATTACCAAGAAAAAATCCAAGCACACTAAAAATTAAAAGATTTGAATCAAGCACTTCAATGCATGCTCCTTTTTTTATTCATTGTCTTAAATGTAGAATATAAAAGACGGCTCATTCTACTATTATAATACATCATAACAAATAGAATCCTCTTCACGATTCAAATTAATAAAGTATAGTTCTAAAATTCTGACCTCATATACTTAGACCTGCAAAAAGTGGCATTGTAATTAGTTAGCGCCGTCTCTCTTAAATCGTACATTCGTTACCTAACAGAATGAATCATTCTCCAGCTGTTAACATGGGCATTCCAACCTGAATAAAATGATCAACAGCAATGAATCATTCCTCTCACTTTGCTCTCTCGTTATCGCTTCGCTAGTTCACACACTCTTCTAGTCTCTGCGTCTGCAAACATGGGAATGGTCTGCCTGTACGCCCAAGGCATGGGCATCCCTCTTAGGTTTCGTGTAGATGACGATGGTCTTGCTACAGTCTCCTCTCTTCGCCTCAGTCTCAGATTCCATTTTCGTGAGGATTCCATCAGTATAGAGGAGGAGATCTTTGATGACGTTACTGCCGAGGTTACCCACACCCTCGGGCAACCTTCAATGAGAGATGAGAATAATATGTTGCAGTGGCGACTCCTCCCTGGATCCTATAGAGTCTACGGTCTTACTGATTCTCTGATGGCTGCATCCACTGAGATACTAACCCCCCGTCGCTCTTCTACTTGCACAATTCAGACTCCCTTACCTCGTGATGTCAAGGTCAAAGTCGAGCCTGGTACTGAGACTTCAGATGTAGAAAAACCTCCTCCTCCGACAGTCATTTCTCTCTCTTCTGATGACGAAGTCAGTCCCGTGAAGTTGGTGCCTAAGATCCATGCAGATGCTCCTCCTTCCAATGTCTCTCCTCCATTGTCCCAGGTCACAGTTAGCATTGTTCCGCTCCTTAAAGAGATTGCTAAGACGCGTGGGTCCAAAAACATTTTGAAGAAGATAGACTATTCCACTATTAGACACGAGAGAGTAGAGTACTTGCCTGCGAAGTTTGATGGTCCGGTTCTTTTTGAGTTGCCCCCAGCTGCTGCAGGTTCCTCTAAGCTCGCCGCCAAGTCTATGCAGGGAATGGACAAACGATACGACGGACACTTGTGGACCAAGACCATCACAACAAACATCAAAAACGACTTCGGACTCTCTTTTCGAAGTTCCACCTGCGTCGGATGGCTGCGTTGCACGAACGAGGATTGTGACTTCCTGAAGCGTGTTCCCAAGATCTTCGAGGTCAACGAGACTGAGTTCGAAGGCTGTACCCTGCAAGCTTTTGTCATGGACCAGCCTCCTCCATCTGACTCCACGCTAGTGTGCAAGGTATGTAAAGAACCTCCATCATGTGTAGCTACATGCGAGGCTAAGATTTATTACGTTGTGGGCAAACCGAATCAGACTAGAGCTTGTATTCACATAGGAACACATGATCATCCAGTGAAAGTAGGAGACTACAGAGACTCTAAAGCAGAGATTAGTAGCTTAATAGAAGAGCAGGTAGAGATGAACAACAAAGCAACAAAGAGCGCCGTTGTCCTGGAGGCGAGCAAACTCCTCATCGGCAGCTACCTTCTACAGCCCGAGGATGCACCACCGAGGAAGCTGACGATGGAGGAGCTGGTTCCTGTTCTGGATCGATGCAAAGATATGGCATCGCCGAACATCCGCAACAAAGTCGCCACCTTCAAAAGATTCAAAAGGTACGGAATCATGGACGGTATCACCAAGCTCCGTGGTAACAGTCTCTGGGCGTATGTCCAGGAAAATAGGTTTCCTGGTCAGGGATCGATGCGTGACAAAGTCTTCCTCTTCAAGATGTCGGAGGTTGGGCCGGGAAGTGGTGTCGACTTGGTCAGCCGAATGCAAGCTGGTGGCGACTTGGAGAACGCATGGATCATGTTCGACCATGTAAAACGCGTCAAAGACTGGTCGACCATGGCGTGCCATGTGTACGACGCCACCTACTGCCGCGTGATGACAATCGCCACTTGCGACATGCAGTCCGAGGACACGGACGCCCAGCTCGTCTTCTGGAAAAACCTGAACCTGGTCATGGAGATCAATGGCGTTGCAGCGCCGAACTTCAAGGGGTTCATGGCGGATAACGCACAGGCGAATTGGAATGCAGTGCGAATCCTTTACGGCAATGGCAACAAAGAGGACCCAATGGAGGACCGGGAGAGGTCGTGCTTGTTCCACTGGACTCAGAACATGGTGGCGTATACGCAGAAGCACTTCCCCGAAGAACTCTGGGAACAGCACAAGAAGATGTGCACTCAGTACAAGAATGCGACCAGCATGGCAGAGGCGGAAACTCTGTACCACGCGTTGCGAGCATGGTGGGCATCCACCGGGGTCGTTGGCGAAAGCGGGCTCATCAAACTCGATCAGTGGCTGTCATTCTGGCACCACCGCTTCCGCCAATGGGGGGGATTCATGACCGAGGTATTATCTCTGAACTCTGTTTTGATGTTTTTCATATTGGTTTCCTAGCACTAACCTACAAAACTCTAATCCGTGAATCTAATGGCACCTACTGTCAAAATTGCAGAAATTCACGGAAGAAGAACTCACAGAGATGCCCACCTGTAACCTCGCCGAAACAGTTCACAACAAGTGGCTCCAGGCTTCTGGAAACAACGGGAACGACCTCTACGTTGCTACCGTGGACGATTTCGTTCGGGCTTTTCTTCAAGTTGTTAACTACTACCAATTCCTCAAAGGTGACGTCGGCGGAACAGGACCGTCCAAAAAGGAACTCAGACTCCGGATGGCTGAACGCAACGCGAAGAAATGGGGAAATCCTACACTGCTTGATAAGCCCATGCTCGATATGCCAGGCGCGGATGAGTTCTGCACCCGTCAGCCTATCATGCCTGGAGCGGAAGTCTTCGGTTCACAGAAGCGAAAAGCCGACGTCCCCATCGGAGCTGACGAGGAGTCTCATCGCCCGGACAAGACAAACTTCTCACGCCCAAGAGGCCCAAGACGTGCCGTCAGGGCTCGCCCTATGCAGATGCCAGTCATTGTGGAAGACGACTCCGAACACGACACCGAGGTACAATGTACCCAACCTCCTACCCAGAATGCTGATTCCCCTGTACCTTCACCTCTGAACAAGAGCGGCATTCGCCATGTCAACGCGGTTGAAGAAACCAAGGTGGACGTGAAGGAGTGGCACATCTCGAGACTTCACAAACTTTCTGCAAAGTGCTGCTGGGCCCAGAGAGCTGAAACGAAGAAGAAGTGCACTGAGAGAATCGTGAGGGGGCCCCATTGCACAGCTGCACCGACCTACACTGGGCTCTGGACTAACTATCGCAGGAACACTGTTGAGAAGACAGAGTTCTTCTTCTGCTCCGACGATATTGAGCGCTGCGTGAAAGGCTCTAAGCGGAAGTGGGTAGCGCACTACTCAAAGGACCAGGAATTCCCCTCCATTCCAGAGGTCTGGCCAGTGAAACTAGGTACTAATCTAAAACTGACTGAGATTCTTGCCCTCGAAGCAGCAGGCTTTCAACTTCCGCCTAAAAAGCCGGTCTCCCCAAGACGCCTCTTCTCCTCTGCCCCGCCCCCTGCGAATCTCAACTCTGTGCCAGTCCCTGCAGACGCTGACCGCTACCCAGGCAAGAGAGACGGCAAGATGGTGAAGCGCACTGCCACTCGTCCCAATCCGGCGCAGCGACTATCCATGGGCTCCTCCGAGTCTCTCAAAGCGCGCCTCCGTTCCGTCACCATGATACCTGAGCCGGGCCACGGTTGCATCATTGGGCTGGATTCGGGCGTCGCTCCTCACATCACACGTTACCAGATTACCATCAGTTCTTACCCTGGTTGCACTTGCCCAGCATTCAAGAAGACGATGACTACGTTCAAAGGCAGGACTCAGTTCACGTATTGTAAGCACCTTTACTACATACTCTTGAAGGTCTGCAACCGTGATCCCGAAGCCGAGCTTTTCATCCATGCGCCTACCTTTAGCTTCAACGAGGTCAAGCTTCTCCTAGAGAGTGGAATCTTGCGTCACCCCTTGGCGAAGAAGTAGGTAGCCCTCCTACTTTAGAACTGCCATTTCCACAATGGCCATTTGTCACGTAGTGAATGATTTTAGTAATATACCATGTACTAAGTCAGCTATTCAGAAGCTGTATTGACTTTTTCATTATATTAAAGGCTTTGTCGTTCACATTGATTGCATTCTATTTCAATACATTCTATCTTAAAGAAGTGCACTATATACCTCGTATCCTCTGACATGTACCCTTTATTACAGCAAACATATACTTGTTATTAGATGTCCTAATCTTCGAACCTAACACGTTTAGGGTTGCCCACTACACTATCAGCAGGATTGCGAACCTCTGACTGTACTACAGGACAAACTACATTCGCATTCACTTTCGTTCCCACACTTGGAGCGTGTCCTTGGTATGATCGTTTCAGCAATGGCCCACCTCCCCGCCTCCGATTCACTGATTCCCTGGAATAGGTTCCCCTTGGGATCTTTCCAACCTTGGAGTATGCATGAGGTTGCAAAGGCACATCTGCGTCCTCCTCCAGCACTCTGATATCATCCGAATTTTCTGAACGTGGAGGGTCAGCTCTAACATCCGGTTGCACGTCAACATCCGTTGTTAAAGGACGCCCTTGGCTGCTGGCCATCACCTCTTCTTCGTCCTCCACCTCAACATATGGTTGAAATGGACAAACATCGTCAGCAAGTGAAACAACAATATCTCTGACGTCTTCCATAACTGCTGTCCCGCACTACAGAAAACAGCTTCACAAAACACCAACAGAAAAGAGGAAGAGACATTCCATAATCCTAACTTAAATATCCGTGAAGGAGATGCTTGGCGCCCTTGAAAATCGGATATTCATTCATTTGGAAGTTGCATCTTCCTCAACTGAATGAAAAAGGATGAGGGTTGAGCAGAAGTCATTTAGCTTTTAAAATTAAAAAATAATAAAAAAAATTAAAAAAAAAAATAATAAAAGCAAAAAGGAAAAAAAGCAAAAATAAATATTAAGATTGAAAATAATATGAAGGCGACTAAGAAAATGAAAGAGAAAATAAAATGAAAGACAAAATAAAATGAAAGAGAAAATAAAATGAATGAGAAAATAAAATGAATGAGAAAATAAAATGAATGAGAAAATAAAATGAATGAGACAATAAAATGAAAGAGAGAATCAAATGAAAGACAAAATAAAATGAAAGAGAAAATAAAATGAAAAGGAAAATAAAATGAATGAGATAATAAAATGAATGAGAAAATAAAATGAATGAGACAATAAAATGAAAGAGAGAATAAAATGAAAGAGAAAATAAAAGGAACTAGAAAATAAAATGAAAGAAAAAATAAAATGAAAGAGAGAATAAAATGAAAGAGAAAAGAAAATGAAAGAGAATTAAAGGAAAGGAAAGATAGATAGAGTAATGGAAGTTAATATGAAGAATAAAAGAAATAAACCATGTAGACCATGGCGGATGATTTCTAACAATGTTAAGAAATTGTTACGATATTAAATGTTACTTTATCCCTCTTAAGAGCTTTAATACCAATACATTTTATGCGGTAATTTGCATATAAATTTGAGGAGATAAAGGGAATTAATGTATGCCTAAACTAGTTAGAAGGAGCTGGAGCATAGTAATTGGTGCACGTTAAAAAATTAATCATCAAAAAAAAAAGAAAACGAACTACAAATTCAATGAAAACACTGTAATTATTCCACGGTTATAGGGTCAATAAAATTACTAAAATTAGTATTTTTCCAAAAATATACTGAGAATATTCGAATCTTCTAATTTTATATTTTATTTTTAGTAAAAAAGTGCTATTTTTAGGTTCTGTCACCCACTCTGTGCTCTCCGCTCTCCAAATCTGCGCTCACCGCTCTCCGCTCTACGCTCTCCGCTCACGTACAAGCTACGTCCCTCGGTCCTGGTCTGAGTCAGACATGATGGATGCACTTAACGATAGGCTCTAAGGAGGGCAAGCTCCAATTGCGACTGACAGAGACTTTGCTTCTTAAACCCTACATCAATCAGTTCTCCCGAACGAGTCACGTCCTGGCAGTTCCAAATGAATCAACTCGTCACCCACATCATTACTAAGTGAGTGAGCGCCCTCCCCCTATATTTATTACACTATCGCTACCTGGGGACTTACAATCATATACTCTCTTCTTCTACGTTGTTGATGTTGGGCACTGTGCCTTGAACGCATGCATATGAGACGACACTGTGCCTCTCTCTGCGTCTTCTTCCTTTTCACCTTGTCGTCTTCACTTTTTCGTCATACTTTATTATTTTTCACTTCCTTTTCCGTGGTCTTTTTCATAGAGACTCCTTGTTAGCACAGTTTGATTGTAAACATCGTTTGGATTGATTGTCGTCCTTTTTTATTCTGAATTTGTACTCTAAGGCACGCTGTTGGTGAATAATTGGAGAGTTTTACAAAGACCGATTTGGGGGATTGTTGGTGCTACATTGCAAAGGTATGTCGCTGTTCTGATGTTCCATTCTTTTTAAGGATGGTGTTACTCTTGCTCTTGTTGCTGATTAGTCTGAATTGTTTTGATGTATACGGTGCAACTCCGGCTTCCCTTCCGAGAACTCTACTCCTATCACCTCGTATTAACACAGCGCACGGTATCTGACAGGGGAATGGAGCATTGCAAGCTCCCCTTGGACCACCCCATCCGACAGAGGCATCGAGACGACCGTCTGTTCCGTCGCGAATGTATGCGATACCGCATGTATGGGCTTCGAAAAATGCCTTGCCCTTGCGTGGATTGCAATGGCAAGGTATCCATGAAGCTCAGGGAAATCCGAACACACCTTCTACGGAACAGACGGCATCCCCGGTACAGAGTCTGGAAGGGACCTGGGGAATACGATTCTTCTGATGCGGAGTGGGAGAGTGCCTCCAGATCACAGCCCATACATCCCGAGCGAGACGAAGGCATTAATTTGAGGCCCATGATCCAAAACCGTTTTCAACGAGAGCATGTCGACATAGAAGACAGAGTGGTCGACATTGTTGTTAATGCACTGGACGATGCAGACGACATTGCTGGAGGGTATGATCCTGAGAATGAGGGCAACATGGAAGACAGTCACCAAACGCGTAATCTGAGGGGACAGTTCCAGCGTTACGACCGTGAAGGTCCAGATTTTCGGGACGAAGAGACATTTGATCCCGCTGCAATGGAGGAGGCTGTCCGCGATCTGTACGACGGTGCACCTTCCACTCAGTTGGGGGCCACTATTTTTTTAAAGAACTTGTTCTCCGTTCACAGCATAACGTCAAGGTTCATCGCCGACTTACTTGCAGGTTTGCACAAGTATTTCTTACCTGCTAACAACTCCCTTCCAAAGACTAACTACGGTCTTACAAACCTGCTAAGCACTTTTGGACTAGATTATATCAACATTGATGCATGCGTAAATGGATGTGTACTTTTCCGGAAAAACAAGGCTGGGGTGGATTTATCGGGACTAGATCGCTGCCCTCGCTGTCAGGAGCCACGGTTCAGGGATATGAAGCGCCGGATATGTCCTCGGAAGATTCTCAGGCAGTTCCCAGTTATACCGCATTTGCAGAGGACCTACAGGTCTCCGTCTCTTTCCGAACTTCAACTTTGGCATGAGAAGTATAAGAGCACTGACGGGAAGGTGCGTTTCCCTGCGGATTGCAAGGCTTGGAAGATAGCAGCCGAGAGACTGCCCCGCGTTTTTCCAGATATGCCAGATTTCCATAGTGATCCCAAAAACGTGACTTTGGCTCTAAGTGCAGACGGAATGACACCTTTTAAACTATATAGATCCTCTTGGTCTACCACCCCTGTTCTTCTTTTTAACTATAATATTCCTCCTTGGTTAGCTACAAAAAAATTCTTTGTGATTCTTGCGTTGCTTATTCCGGGAAAAGAGGCTGTGAAGGATGATTGCTTCGATGTCTACCTTGAGCCTTTAGTGGAGGAACTGCTAGATCTGTGGGAGGGAGTTCCAACGTACAATGCGCACCAAGATGCTATGGAGCAACAGTTCAGACTACGAGCTATGGTTTTATGGACACTTCATGATCTCCCAGGGTACGGCATGGTGGCAGGCACCGCCCACTCAGGTACCATTGCGTGTCCCCCATGTGGTCCACAGATGAAAGGGATATGGGCACATGAGCTTGGTAAATTCGTGTACCCCTGTGCGAGACGCTGGTTAGAAGATGACCACCCCTACCGATCAGCTGCAGCTGCGAAGTTTTTTGATGGAGTGGTGGAAACTCGATCTAGACCAACTCATGTTACGGCTGAAGCTCAGTTAGCAGGTGCAGCAGAGTACGAAGAATGGAAACAACATGGTTATCGAAGTAAACATGACCCTCCAGATCCTTCAAAGAGCCACGGCATGAAAAGAAAAAGCATTCTTTTCAGATTGCCATATTGGAAGGTGAGCCTCCGTCAGCACTTTATTTTTCTACTGTACTCCATGAGGTCACATAATGTATGTAACATCACTTGCATGAAACGCCGTCAACTTCATAATTTAGAAACCGAGTTTACATGTCGTAGCATTCGTCACAGATTCAGCACTACGTGGTTTTATTTGGTACTTCTAATTTGTCTTGAGTAATAGCAAAATTAAATAAAGTTTCGTAACATACGTGGTCATGTTTCATACAGCACCTGGAAATTAGGAATACAATTGATGTAATGCATTCGGAAAAAAACTTGGCCGACAATATAATGCGAACAATATCTGGAGACAAAGACACTGTTCAAGTTCGGAGAGATATGCAGCGGATGGGATTGGAACAGAGGAAACACCTGTTTTTGCAACCGCATCCACGAAGACCAGGTAGGATGATCAAACCCAGTGCCCCTTACGTCTTGACACCTGCAGAATTCGATAAATTCTGTTCAACCTTGGAGGCGCTTAAAACTCCTTCCAAGTACATGGGAGCCAATTTACCAGACAACATCAGGAAGAAAAAATGGGGATCACTGAAATGTCACGACTTCCATAAACTGATGCAAGGTTTGCTCCCGCTTGCGTTGAGGGGCCTCATGCAACCGATTCCGAGGTTGGCCATTATGAGAATATGCAGAGTTTTCCGACGTATATGTTGTAAAATTTGGGATCCTTCACAGATCGATTCACTGAGAAGGGACGTAGCAGTTACCTCTTGTTTGTTGGAGATAGTATTTCCTCGTTCGTTTTTTGATGTTATGACTCATTTCCCATTAGAATTAGTAGAACAACTAGACCTCTGTGGGCCGGTATCTAACAGGTGGATGTACCCGGTAGAACGTTTTAACAAAACACTAAAGAAATATGTGAAGAACATGGCCCGACCGGAAGGCTCTATTGCGCGAGGGTATGTACAAGATCAGTGCAATGGATTCGTCACGGAGTATCTGCACGGCATGAAGGCCGTCACAAACAGACTCTGGGATCCAGACGATGACGACGAAGACACGTATGAAAAGTTAGAAGGAGCATCGTCGCCTTGGGAGTTTTCAGAATCGTTACGACGTGTCGCCCACAACTACGTAATCAGAAATTCCACAATCATGTCATCATTTTTCCGGTGAGTGAGGTGTATGAGATAACGCTGATTGTTATGGTATAAATTCTGACCGGTTAAGAAGGCAACACTCTCATTAGGCTGTCTTGAACACAACTTCTACGGCTCTCTTTTCTCTATTGTACAAGGTTGACTTCTCAGATATATATCTTATGTACAGTCTATTGAACAGTATAATTACCCGACTCTCTAAATGTAATACATGTCACCTTTGGCATATTCGTTCACATATATCACAACCCCCCCCCCCCCCCCTCCACACTGTACTTGTGAGATTTATGTATTCATGCAGTTAAAAGTGTGGTGTGCGCACTTTTCTATTCACATGGAGTGTCATATATTAATTCTAATGATGATCTCCATTTGTTTATTGTAGGCAATGGGAGGACATGCAAAATCAGGACAATACAATTGCACCGTTTGAGAAATGGATTCGGGAGGTTATTTTTAGACGAAATGTTGATAATCCTAGCGGGGACGACTTGGACGCGGTGAAGCTCTGTAGTAAGCCAAGCATGAAAGCAGAGTGATTTTGCAGGATGAAAGCTTTCGGAAACCACTACAGAGTCAAAGACGACCGCACTGAGACATTGGATTCTTATGACTGCGGTGTAGTTTGTCTTCATGAGTGGATCACGGACAACGGTGAGGTTATGAAGAGGTACACAGTCGGTGAGATCACGGATATCCTACGTTTGGATTATGGAAAAATGTTTACACCCATTGTATTATTCAAGTGTAGCTGGGTGAAGGCTACGGACAACCGGGGGAATCCCACATACATGAGGGATAGAGATGGATTTCTCATTGTCAACTTCAAACATAGGGAAAAAAGGGACCACGATCCTTTTATATTTCCAGAACAATGCTCGCAGGTGTTTTTCTCGGATGAAAGAGATCGCAAGGGGTGGAAGGTTGTGATGAGGACAGAGTCTCGATCACGTCGAGTGATGCAGGAAGTACAGGACGAGGAAATAATCACAACGTCTATCGAAGCCCCGGGTCTGAAACCACCATCCATCGATCACATACCTCCCCCCAGGGGGGCGTCTGTTGGAATGGAGCTGACTGATGAGGAAAACAGACTTGCGATGGCAGATTTTCGAGATTCTACTTAAATGTAGTGATCTGTATTGAAGGGATGCGCGAAATATCTTTTATGAAATTTGAAGCATAATTTTCTACAGTTTTTCAATTCATGTTTTTTTGGCAGGAATCAGTACATGGCAAGATTGATTCACTGTCAATAGCCTATGATAGACCACTCTAATGGACGAGTCGGAAAGACTTGAGGTCGGGGTTATTTTTAGGTGAACGTGTTGTGGCGAAGTTTTCTGATCTGTCATTTCGTAGAATTAAGTGACTGTTGTGTTGGAGGCTCTGAGATTAGTAGGAGGGTGATGGAATTCGAGTGCAAATTAATTCACAGTTATGTTTCATGTCTTCTGTTGAACAAGTGGCGAAAATTGGAAACGATTAACTGGGAAATTAGAGTCATGAGAGGGTTAGTGATTTCATTTTATAACTTCTTGAAAAAACGTTTCCCAATGTCTGTAATAGTTTCGTGAGTCAAGTGAAAGGGCGCTCTCTGCTCAGTAAGAGATTTGCTGTATTTGATTACGTATGATTGTGTTGGGTCTTAAATGGCATGTATTTGGTCTTATGGTATGCAGTACTTATGGCATGTGTTGGAAAACCGAGTCCCAAATTTTAAATCTAAGTTATAACTACTCACGATGCTTCTCAAGTACATTAAACAGCTGAAGTAGAAATTTAGGTGGACTGATATAGATTATTTACAATTTTTTTGTTCTTACAATCTCGGTTTTGCACTCTTTGACAGTTGCACACATCTATCCCACATTCCATTCGAGGAAATTATATGAAGAACTGATGAACAATAGCAATAGGAACTGGGATCTCTGATTGTGATATCGAGGCACTGGTGAGGAGAGACTGATATACCATATCGTTTGTTGAAATTCGCCTGGTATGATATATATACACTCTAACTCTAGATGTCTTCCAGATCAGGCCTTGGTGGCTTAGTGCTCGTGGGCTATCGTTCGAAGCTGCCGTGGCAACCTCCGGGTGCTTGTGCCGGGCTTCAAACGGTCCCCACGCCACTCACCCCACCACGCCACTCACCGCCACATCCCCCACCATGCCTTTTACGTTTTATTTTTTATTTTTTTTGTTTTCACAATCTCTGTTTTATAAACACCAAGCGTCTTCCATTTCGCAATTGTTAATTCGAATGTAATATTCTCCATTGATTATCATGCCTGGTCTTCGTGTTCATTGTCAGCTGGTGATCTGTGGTGGTTTTGCAGGCCGCGAGGGGCAAACCAAACATCGACCGCATAGGCCTTATAATGGAGTTTTTTGCGGAAATTCGCAGATGAAGGAGTCAAAACTTCAGGTATGATAATATGTTGTTCACAATATTTTATGGATTTCGTGTATACGATACGCAGGGCTTGAGGGTTCAGGGTTTAAGACACGAGCTTCAGATGTAGGGGCTTAGGGTTTAAGATGTGAGTTGAGTGTCTTTGGACCCATAACTAAGAGGATTCTGTGGGAACACGGTTGCATTTTTTACCATGTCGAAATATCGCCGAACCACAAGGTACTAATATCTGGCCTTCTCTTTCCCTGTTCTGATCATTTGCTGCATCAGTATATGTATTTCTTCAACAGTTGTGAACATAAAGAGATTTAGGTGCACACTGAATTGTAAAGAGAGTTAGGTGTGGGAGGGATTTCATTATTTACAGTTCATGTCATGCGTTAGGTTGAGGTGACTCATTTTATTTCTCAAAGAACTCGGCTAGTGCGTGTTCAAAAGCGTTCTGCATCTGAATGGGCGATCAGTCTCTTCAGGTAAGTTTGTTATTTAAAAATTACAATGTTGCTGGTGCATTTATTGAAATCAGTGCGGGCCTTTGGTAAACTACATGCATGGTCTGTGGTAATTTTACGCTATTGCGCTTTAGAAAGCCATGGCGCTTGTTCTGAAGTAAGCGACACCAACAGAGTCGTGGCAGCTTGACGTGGAGGTTTCCTTCTTCTTTGTATTCCTTTATTCTATTTTTTCATTTCTGTAAGTAGCCGTGTTTTACAATCTTGTTTTTTTTTTTTTTAAAACTGTTCTTTCCGTGCTTTTTTATTTATTTTATTTTTTAGATCAAGCATGCAACGCCGTTGGAGGGCATGGGCATGCACTGTCCCAACTATGAGTCTATTAGTCATGTTCACGATAGACATTGTGGACTTTCCTTTCGTGGCTTTCGTCGTGCACAGCAATGAACTGTTGAACTATCTCGGTAATAAAGTCTCCGATCACATAGAAGGAGTAGTACAGCATAGAGAGGTGTGAGTTTTTCTGCGAGGTTTTGAAAGATGGACGAGCTGATTGATAGCGTTAGGAAGTTAGAGAACGCCGAAATGGGTTCTCTGATCACGAGACTTGAGCTTCAAAACTTACGGGCCGAGGTTGATTTTATAGATGTCCCTCAACTTAGATCAGACTTCAGGATTAGACAAGAGGCTTACGATGCCAAACTTGATGTCTTGGCAAATCTACTTGTTTTGGTCAAGACGGCACGTTTTAGGCGAGCCCAAGTGGATGTGGACAGATCAGTGGGTAATCAGCTACAAGACGTCATGAACGCACGAGTGGACAAGGACAGATCATTTAACCTGTGGTGGCGGGGTACTCAGCGAGTTCAGCATTTGCGGGGTATGATAAAAAAAACTGAAGAAGAACTTGCGGCTGTGGAAGCACTGGAGCAGAAAGCCCGAGAAGAGTGTCATGCGCCAATTGTTGAATTGGCCCGTGTCTGGACTAGATGTAGGGTAGATGTCAGCGTGGGTTGAAGGGAAACGTATTTGTAAGGCAGTATACTATGTGCACTGCCTTGACATGACTGATAATTTGTTCTACTGATGCTGTAAAAGTTTCGATTTTCCAGAATTTGAGTTTAATGAGCATGGAAAACATACGTGCAATCATGCACAATCTGTTCATATGCTTGAATTATTTTATAAATGGAGCTCCATGTGTTGACAACATTACTATCGTCTGCTGATGTGTGGCGCCGTATGACCACTGTTGGGAAGTTCGGAATTTAGTTTCCATTGCATACCTTTCAATTTTTAAAGAGTGGACGGTTTCACGAAACTAGAGTTATCTTACACTTTTATCATTTAGTTTCCAATGCAGAGCTCTATACTCCTGCATGCTTCACTAAGAGTTGGGAGTTACCGCCATTGGAGTATCACGCAAAAGGCACTCTCGAAGTCTCTGTTTCAGAGGTGACAAGTACTAACCTCTCTCCCATGATTTTTGTGAAATATCTTCCTTCTCTCCTGCATCCATATGGTTCATTGAGGAATGTCTCATAGAATATAGTTTGCCGAAGGATTAGTTTGTTTTTCAATTGTTGGTTTAGTTCTCCAGCGACTCCTGTGAAGAGAGGGAAGGGAGGGGTCAACTAATTCTATGGCTACCGAGGAAGAGAGAAAGCTGAAAGACAATGTAGACAGGGAAACACAACCTTTAGAGGAGCGTCGCCAAGATGTGGCCAGTACATACCAGGGGAGTGACAGGCGAGGGAAAAGGCTAGTATCGGAAGATGACAGCATTCCCAATCTCAGGACAACAGTGTCGAGTTTCAACAGTGGAGATACCCCTTCTACCGTCATGCATGTCCAGAGTGGTGAACCACGTCGAGGATCTTCTGGGGAAAAATCGAAGCCTCGTAGAGGGCTGAAAGGACCTAGGGTAAGAGCTCCTTCGTTCAAGAGGAAGATACGTCAAACCGCACCAGGTTCACCAAGTGACTCTGACTCTTCCGACACGAAGGAGCGTCGCAGACAAAATGTCACTACAGCGGAATGGCCAGTTTGGAAGTCGAAGAAAGCGAAATTGGAGGTGGTTACTTCGCGGAAGATTGAAGGAGATGCTCCAGTCGAGGAAAGCGATAGTCCTGGCCGGAAGCAGAATAAGTAACACCGACTGAGTCTGATGATTGGCAGACAGCGCTGTTCTGGTATTGGTTATCCACACGACTATTTGCCTCCGAACAATCCAGGTCGGAACTATGTGATTTTGTAGTGATTCTCTCAAGATATAGCCAGTCTCAGAAGAAATTCATGTAATTCTGGATTTTCCTATGGCGCACGGAAATATACCTTACCGATTCTTCTTCCAGTGTTTTAAATACCGACTTCTGATTATGCACTGCTGGAAACAAGTTTTTTTTACTCATTCTATGTTTTCTCTCCAAATTTCCTAAAAACACGTAGCCGTGGATATAGCTTAGGTGCTTCGTTTTCCTCTCATGTGTCTAGGAAAGGTGAAACTTGGAAGTACATACTGGAAGTGACACAGAGGTCACTCTTGTCACGGTTGTGATCTCGAGGTGATATGACGTTTGCGACCCATTCTGTTAACTAGCTTGGAACTCCTCGCCGGTGTCCACTTGTGCCAGGAGTATTGGACGTTGACGTATTTTATTAGTTTTTTTTATAAGTTGCATGGGTGCACTGTAGACTCGAGTGTCCGTGTCCCTGTCCGTGGCCTCTGTTGTGGTACAATATTGCGAAGAGTTGTAGGTGTGTCACTGTGTTGGTGGCATCGTCTGAGAGAGGGCTTTTGGGATTGGTTTGGCGCTTGTTTGTTTTCGTGTGGGAGTTTTTGAATCGCACTTAGGATGGTTTTTGTGCACTGGGAGTGAGTTTGGAGACATTCTGGTGCTGTGGTGAGAAGCAGGGACATAGTTTTCGGCTAAAGTGTCGTGGTGTCATCCTCAACGTGAAGTCGGTCAATAGCTGCAAAGTCCTCTAGGAGTTGCGGACCTTGACGTTCTAGCTTAGCAGTTTCGTTTTTTTCAGATTGATGACGGGTCTTCTATGCCGTTTCATTGTAAAAGCTTCCTTCTGGACCCACCTTACCGGAGCTTAGTAGAGGCTTCCTCTATTTCTTGACTAGATTCGTGTTCATCTCTTCACACAGTGTAGCTCTACGAAGGCTGGTTCTCGGCGACAATTTATTGAAGCTTTTGCTTTGAGGTAGCTTCAAGCACCAATTCTTCATCCGCCTACTGCTTGATTTGTACAATTTACAAGATTTTTTGGTTGCTTAACTGGAGTACTCTGTTTTTCCCAGCACATCGAGAAGATGCCTCCATTTAGGGTCAGAGGTTTTGTGCTACAGATCTTATTTCGGGTCCAATCTACTTCTGATATGCGCCTACGCATGTCCAGTTGTTGAACATCAGTTCATGACCCATCTGATTTCTCAATCAATTCCGTGAGAGTTTTTGAGACATTCGTTTTTAACATTTTTGAGTGATTGAGTAATCCCTAACACACTTAAGGCAGTCAAGGAGTATGAACAAGTTGATGACAAGTCTTTTGTTTGCCGTCGATCCTTCCCAATGCGGGGGTTATAACATAATAACCTACACACTCTGGTATTCTTGCATTCAATTGAGGGGGGCTCATATTGATGCAGACTAAAAAGGTCTAGACAGCACGTAGCAGCAAAATGGTGGGCATCAAAGTGTGCATGGTCAACTTGATTGCTCTCCAGGAGCGTCGGTCTGCTGTTGTGTATGTGGCGTTAACGAAGTTTGTTCGCATCATGCTCCGGCTCATTATTCTCAGCGCCCCAAGATACTTCTGGTGAGTGTTTTCGTACTACTTTCAACTTTTTAAACTGTGTTCTTTTTGTATTTCTTCATGTCGCTACTTACTACACTTGGATACTCATGAGAGTGGACACACATAACCTTGTAAGTCTCCAAGTTTTTATCCTTAAGTGTGCCTGTGGAGCATACTGTTTTCCAATTACACTCTTACTTTTTCATTGATTCAACAATCATGTGTTTTAGATGAGGGTATCCTGGTGGACTATTGATCTCTCAGTTGTTAACCCGTTGTTATCCATGTCTCTGGATTGAAGGTCAGCATTGAGCTTTTTGTTCACGAAGGAAGAGGGTGATAATCAATGGCCGACTAGCATCTCAGTTTCTCAACTATGATGCACCTTCGAGCGACTTTGGTTGTACAGCTGCTTCTCAGAAAGGCAACGGCTAGCCTAGTCTTCTCATCAAGATTCTTTCTCAAGAATGATTTCTAGATATGGGATGGTGGTTGCTCGTCTCCTTGCATCACATTTGATAGGAGCTTTTTTGAAACCATTTCATGTACGTCATGAGGGTTGAACACCATTCCACAAGAATTTGTGAGACTACCACGGTTGTAACTTGTTACAGATGACATCAAACCTTCGGGCCTCAATTTCATACAGGGGCAGAACTTGCTTCTGGGAACACCTTCACCTACATCATCTGGAAAGGTATGGTACAAGATCCTGAGTGGTATTTGCATGGATTATCAGCTTCTGTCCGTAGAACCTGGACATGTTTTCAGCCTATGTACATTGGAATGACGAAGGATAGTACTTCTGCTCCAGTGATTGCATCTATGAAGGAGAAGCTATTCAACCATGGACTGTGGATGCAGGGTACAGGATAGTTCAATTACAAGATGTCATGATTCCCTTCGCTGCTTCTCCCACTCTGGCTGAGAAAAAGAACAAGCTTAGTGTATATAAGGCTCTTCTTGTAACAAGATAAACATTCAACAAACGAACTCGAAGAGGAGTGTCTGTACGTTTTATACACAGCATGTGTTAGTTTATTAAAGTGATCCGGATCATCTTCATTAATATGAATTTCACAGTTCTCGTCGAGAGACGGAGTGGCAGGAGTCGCCTTTTTTTTTTTTTTTTTTTCCCAAAATACAAATGGTATGATGTTGAAAACAGTCGATTGTATTGCTGGTTTTATCTCTCAGGTTATGGTTATATTTCTTCTCCGAAAAAAATGATGTGGAAATGTATTGCTCCATTTGAGGAATGTGATCGCTGACTGAACATGTTGTTCATGGAAATCCGAGGAGCAGTATCAGGCGACAGTATAATGTACATTCAAACGACAATTCTGTGTTGGTCTACAAGTATTCAATTTTTTTTTTAGTTATTCTCCACTTACTGGCTGGTTTCTACATATGTCAATGTTATGAGTGGGAGCCACGGTTATCAGTAACGAGTGAGACTGTGACGCGCGGTTAAGGGCCAGATTGGACAGACGACTTGACATCTATGTGGCAAAATGGTGGCAAAAGAAATCATGGTACTTAGTTGCCCATTTCGCCTGGCATGATGTCTTTCGGAGTTGTCCTGTCCGCAGTCGGGGTTGTCAATTCATGCCTTGCGTCTCCATGATCATCTCTCTCAGAACACATTGCCAATGTGGCCTGCAGAGGATTCCCATTTTGTGTTGCATAGTAGGTGTGAGTTTTCATTTTGTATTCACTCTCTATTCGAAAGTCGGTGCACACGGATTTCTCACAATATGGACATTGAGAAAGGGTGTCTACTGGCATGGATGTCCGTCGTTTTCTTCAATCGGAACGCGAAGGACAGATGGGCGAAGAAGCGTTGGCTCCCAAATGTCCCTCACCTTGCCAACCTTGTTCGAATTTCTAACGCGTTTCCATTCACAGAGAAATGCTACCAGGAGGTGGTGTATCTTGGACGTGTAGCCGGATACACATATGACGAATTTCTGCGGCACTTGGACGTACCAGGGGAGACTCGAGGTTTTTGCGCAGCAAATCCAATCAACCTTGATGAATCTTCCGATGACACCTCCGACCTTTCTGCAACGAACTACAGTAGCTCGGACATTGGGTCTGATCGCCGAAGCCTTGATGTCGGACTATCTATGTCCGATGCATCCGATGGGGTGACCACCACTGTTCAAGGAGGCGCGGAGAGTGGAAGCGTCGAGGATGGAGGACACAGCGGAGACCACTGCGTCTGTGATGTGGCGGAGAGCGTGGAGTACTGTTCGTGCGAGTAAAACTTGTTTCCACCGTGTTCAGAGGAAGTTGTGAGGAACGCACTGTTCAGTGTTTGCAGAATTTTTTTTTGGGACTATTTCGGTTTTCTGCGGCAGGATGGAAGAGTCATCTTTTTTGGGTTTTCACGTACTGTTTCCTACATAGTGGTGCTGCAGCGACGTGATTGATATTGTTCTGAGGACGCCGTATGAGAGTGGAGGGATTTCAGAGTTTTACGTTCATTACTATGTTAGAAATATTACAATAGCTCGAGCATTGAATTTCTATTCCAATTCCGAGACGTTCAGCACACAGTCACATTTTTGTTACATAGAGACTGACCACATACAAGAACAGAGATAACGCTTTATCCGGATTTACACACTGACAGAGCAACTGATGTTGTTTAAATTTTTTTGTTGTTGGTTGTAGAATTTCGATGCATACTCTGTGAACACATAGCTGTGAAGGTGTGGTTTGGTCTTCACAGTCCTGTTGTATAATTACCTTGCAGGGAAAGCGTAATGATGTAGTGTTCCAGATAACCCTTTGTGAGAATGTAATGGATTACTAAAACGTATCCAATGTGTTGATTACTGCCTCGTTTATGTCATAGTCGATGAGTTTGTGTCGTCAAATAGTCTGTGGAGGTTGTCGAGACAATGATGGGATGTTAGCTTATCTATTATCTGTGTTGTCTTCTTTGATCATTGTACCACGCCAAGCTAGGATTTCTCCTGACTTTGAGTTTGACGTCTTCTTTGTTGCCGATCATTGTATGCTATTAACCCGAATATGGGGATTGGACATCTTGGGGTAATCAAGGGCGGCTTCTGATGGTTCTGGGAGATGCAGGACGACAAAGGTTATGAATGCTGACCTAATTTTTTTTGTGCTACTTCGCATAGAATGTGGGAGTCAGGTGTATTAGTAGCCAACTAATAGAGAAATCCAGTGGGGTTGGGAGTTATGTGTTTTGTGGAGTTAGATTTTGGGAGTTTGCTGTTGCTGCGGGGTTTTCAGTAAGGTAGCTTGTACGTAGAAATGGATTCGGAAAAAGGGGCACTGCTAGCATGGATGGGGTTGGTCTTGACTCTTTATGCGTCGAGGTGCCGTAGGTGGTGAAGTTCTTAAACCATGGCTGCCGGATTTGCCTCACCTTGGACGTCTCCTAGAGAATTCTGATAACTATGTCCTAACAGAGCAGTGCAATCGCGAGATTCGCATGTTGGGCAGTGCCGCGAACTTCACATTTGCAGAGTATTTGGCACATTATCATACACCTGTACAGGCGATTGGGAGCTCAGCGGCTAATCCTATCGTCGTTGACGAGTACACTGATGCTACGTCTGTTCTAGACTCGTCCCCTCTTTCCTTGTGTTGGACGAAAGGGTCTTCATGGTGTTCAGAGGTTGTTTCGCAGGGGGCGATGGTCGATCAAGACGGAGCAACGAGCTGTGGCAGCGCTCCAAGTTGCTCAATATGTGCCACTGCGATTGCCTCACCGTGCGTGGTCGAAGCGTTGGAGGAGTTGACTCTCGATGATCTGGTGTTGGCGGACATGGCCGAGGAGCTGCTGGAAAGGAATGCTCCGGAACCTGAGGTCAATGGAGCGGTTGGGGGAGTTGGAGGTAGTGAAGACGTTGCCTCCAATTTGCTCTTTATGTTGGCGAACGTGACAATCCAGAACTCTACCAAGAGTGATCGCGGTGAGAAAAGTTCAAATGGTGAAGACTCTGATTCTCAAATGTATTCCCCTCCTCCTCGAGACTAAGTGGTACTGCGTCTGGTACAAGCTTTGTGATTATACTCTCAATATCTTACACCTACAGGGAGTAGTTCATAGTATGCACGATATTCAATGAGATAGCTCTAAGGTTTTGAAGACGATCAGTATTGAATCAGTTTTTGAAGACTATCAGTTTTGAAGACGTTTTTATTTTGGTTTTGATCCGCTGATACCGGATAGGGAGACGTTTAAATGCAACATTTTGGGAGTTTACAGTCATTGATCAAGGGCCAGGATAATCTGAAACGCCATTTTAAAATTGATAACTATGTATCCCTGATTTGTACTTTGAGAATGTGTACTGGTTGGATGTGTGATCTGTGGTTAATATGCAGTTTGAAAATAGGTGATCTATCGTTGTATTGAAGTTGTTCCGGGTGCGGTAACATGGAGAGTTGCCTAGGCTGTGAGAGAGATAGAGTGTGGAATCGCTCCTGCTATGCTTGGTCAAAGCTAGCATCTTTCTCGCCCACACTATGAACACCTATCTATGTCTCTCTCCTCTTACCCAGTGAAAGCGGTCGCAGAAAATAGAGTGGATTGTTTTCTTTATTGTTTCTCATTCTCGACCTGGAAGTTGCTCTAAGTGTATCCTGGTTGAGCTCGATATTCTAGTTCACATTTTTCGATATTCTGCTTTTGGTTAGGCTGTTGTAATTTGTTCTTCCAGCTCTTAAGTTTAGGATACAGCTTGTGGATATGTTCTGACGTTGAGTATTTAGTTCCAATAAAACTGAAAGTTTACAAAGAATTCCTTGATGCTAAGTGTATTTTGAGTTTACGAGGTTGCAACTTCTGGTGCTGTAGGTGGGAATTGGTGTTAACATTGGTCTGAATTGTGGTGAACATGTATTGTTGTGGCAAATGAACTAACTGGTTATCAAAAAATTTATCATTTATTTCTAAGATGAAGCACTATAGAAACAATCACCTGAACCAGTTCCCACGTGAAAATGTTGACAACTCCGCAAACCGTGTAAAATCTATATTCTGTGGAAGTTATAAAAATCAATATGAGCAGAACATGTCCCAATAATTACTAATAGATTTGTTAATGCGGCTAGGATGAACATATCACAAAAATCTACGAGTTTTGAATTGTGCACATGACGGTGCAGTCCATTATGATGAGTGAATTGACTATTTGTCCGAAATGACTGAGTCACCATGGACGACAATTGCCACGTGAGTCAACATTGTGCCCTAAATCTCCCTGGCGCCATTTTCTTGTCATATGGGACCAAATCGAAATCGCCTGCTCATCATCCCGGACCGGGATTTCTACTAGTGGTACTAGGCCTTCATATAACGAAACTGTCAATTTTCTATCTGTCTCATATATAAGTGTCCTTTTCTTCTCCAGATTCTCTTCGAATATAGATCCTGAATACGAAATCACATCTGAATCAATCTTTCAATTTTTGACTTCTAAAGGATTCTCCACATTGAGTATCACATCACCAAATTGTGAGCTTTTGAAGAGTTGGAGTAACTAAAGCAAGACTATTACATCAAAAAAATAAATTGACATACAACCCAAATTCCTCTAAATTTTGACCATACAATAGAATCCCTCAATTTTTACAAATCAAGCCCAAGAGGGTTTTATACTAGTGCACAACTAGAAATTCAAGTTATCCTACGTGCCACCCTAAGTGACACTATTTTGGGGCCAAAATGTTTGGATGCAATTGGAGACCAAGTTTCTCCCCCCCACACTGACAACTTGGGTCTTGAAAGTTTAAAAAAATTAAATAACTTAGTGGAATTCTTTATAAAAAATTTTGTTTGATATTTGAATATTTTGAAAAGCTCTAAAAATAAACATGTCCAAATGGCTTAAAAATAGCAAAATATCAGCATTAAAAAAATGTACTCTATTTTTGTTTCGAGCCCTAATGAATATTGAATTTCCTATTTCTACTGTAATACTCATTTATAAGCAAGCTAGCCATATGGTCTGATGGTAAAATAACATTCGATGATTGAAGTTATCCTGAAAATGTACACTAATAAATTGACCTAAGAATGTGGTCATGTCTGTATTATCAAAATTCTAAATCTAAAATTTAGGTGATAAATTACTACAAATTTCTAAAAGCAAAAGAGGGCTTTGAACAAAATAAAACTAGAGTTATAGCATATAGATACTATGTAAACAGGTGAAGCTCATAATTTCTACTTCTGATTTTTAATGTACATTTTATATCAATAATTACTCATTAAATTACGTAATATGTTACAGTACCCAGGTGTTACTAAAACACCAGTAACTTATGCGAGGCCTTTCCGCTGGTCAGTTATGATCGTGCACTCGGTCAAGTACTGCACATGGGTCCAGACTGATAATTTGGAAACTGAGGCCACGCTTGTGAGTTGTAAGGATTTCTCCACAGTCTGTCAACTCACTTTGCTCGCAATTCATTGCAGTGAGAGCGACATCTCACTCACCCACTTGAATCCTTTCTTCACACCCATGGGCCAACTTACTTACGTCTCCCACTGAAACATGATTCTGTCCACTTGCCAACTTTTGCAAAACAATCAGATGATGCTAGCAAGCTCAAGGATTATTCTGTGAGCCTCTCACAACGAGGTGTTGGTATCCAATTAAAGTGGACTTAGACGAATGCCCTCGTCAATGGTGTTCAAACCGTTTGAAATGTCCACCGGTGAAGGTTAGTCTGAAGACATTCTAGATTTGAATCAGTTAGTCTAGAGACATTGTAGATTTGGATCAGTTTTAATTTCTTCTATTGAATAATTTCGCGGCTGCATGCATTCATCTAATGAGAATATATATCTTAGTGGTGTAGTACACACACGATAATGCATTTCAGCTCCAATCTTCTTGTCCACTGGTCGCGGATGGGTGAGACGTCGCAATCACAATTATGTGTGTGTTCATCAGTCTGTCTGTGTGGAAGTGGAAAAGCAAGCGATGGGCTCTTGACCCATGTGCGAGTGGCACGATGACATGAGTAGGTGGTGGATCAGACTGACTTCCTCGCAGCAAGTTACGCTGGATCTTTAAGGATCTTTGCGGTGGACCAGGTTGGTACTCTCCCAAGCAGGTTCTGGGGCGGGTAAGAAACCTTGTAGGAGCTGGCCATAAAAGGGGACGCAGCAAGAGAGAAAGCAAGCGAGCCTTATGTGAACCTTCTTGCTATCCTCACACAGTTGGAACTTGGAGCTGCTCGTTTCCTCTTTTAGCTACTCATGTCTTCACAATCAAGCGCCTTGGAGGTATCCTGTAGAGTTCCGCAGAGAACTTCCCATATAGTGCCATGGGATTATGATCAGAGGATAGTGGCAGATTGAGCCTTCCGGCCTGCAGGCTGTTGGTCTCAATCTCCATGTCCTCTGATCTTAGTCCGTTGCACTGAGTTTACTTGGAGAGGGAACTTGTAGAGTTCCGCAGAGACTTCCCATGGTACTCCCATACTGGAACGGTGTTTTCTCTTAGTATGACGAGTTCTAGCAGTTTGAGCGTTCTTGTTGGAACTAGCCAATTCTGAGCGCTCAAATTGTCAAACTTTGTCATCATGGAGTTTGGTTCCGAACCCCTTCCATGTACACATATGCTCTCTTGATCTTGTCATTGTAGAGCTATGAGTACGGTCCAATATTCCTGCGTTGTTGGCGGGTCAAGTGGGGCACCGAGAGCAGCACAGGGAGGATGTCAACACTGCTGCCTTTGGATCTGTAGTTCATGTGCAGCTGCGTTGAACGTTCTTCTTGAGTTGTTCTCTGCGTCCCTCTTGCGCCGCCCCCAACGTCTCACCATCCTCATTTTACTTGGAAGCTAACGCAATACTGTAGTATCGGATTCCTGCATGTTTCCAGCTTGTATCTTCGTCTTATGTATATTTATCACGTAGCAAAAGACAGTGATTACGTTTTTGTCATTTACGAAGTAAGGATGGCAAAGATGTAATCACCGTCTTTTGCTAACATGATAACTACAGACTCCGTAGTGAATATCATGCCGGCCCTTGGAGATAAATACCAGTTTTGATTTTAAGGCATTCTAAGCACTAGAATTTTAGTTCTCACATACACCGGTGCTTGAAGCAACTGTAAGACATTAAAATGCCTTTAAATGCCTTTCAAAATACCGGTGACTGTGAGAATTAAATTTCTAGTTCTAGAATATTTTTCTTCCTACATATCCTTTCCATGCAGAATCAAGCAGGTTTGTTCTGGCTTTCGAGTACATCGGGCTTCCTTTTGACAGGTTCTGGAAAAGGAAGCCCAATGTACTCGAAGCCCACAACAATTCCGGCATCAGATTCCAGGGCTAGGCGATTCAAGATTATCTCTTAGCATGAGGCCCGAGAGTTTGAGAAATAATTGAAGGATTTGGAAGATCGATTCATAGGCTTGATGCAGCGTCATTATCGTAATCACAATTGATTAGCTGTAGGCGGACATATACAGATGTTGTAAGGGAACTCTATTGTCCAAATTCACAATTGAATGCCTTATTTGTGATTTTGAAAGGAGTAGTTTGGTATTAGTGGCCCTTTGTCTGGTGGGCATTGGTTCATTAACCATATGAACAGACACTATATTCACGTTGACCATATTTTGGGTCCGGAGTTTCTATCTATCTATCTATCTATCTATCTGATTTTGAAAGTCAATATTCAAGTATGTGAAAATTTGATTTATTATAAGTATTTGGTTTGTTATTATGGAACAATCGTTTTGGGCATTCAAATTTACAAATATTAGCCAAAAAATAATTGCATCTCAAAAAATTATTTCACTGTTCCAAAGTAAAATTCATCCAATGCTTGAATTACATTAGTAATACACTACCACTCTAAATTACAACCATCGTGGATTCCTCATATTTGCAATTCGTATTAAGATAATAGAGTCTTTTGCAAAGTTGATTCCAAATTTAAGTTTGTAATGCTTTATAAAATGTAAACCTTCAGCCTTTGGCCCTTTGCTTTACAAAAATTTCAATATATGTAAATATTCAAAATCATAGAGAAATATATTCTTGTTTAGTGATTGTTTTTTCCACAATGAATTTGATCTTTCTAAAAATAGAAGTTGATTGTTGAGATTCAGAAATAAAATGTTGATGTTTTATTCTAAGAACCAGAATTTCTAGATTATATTTAGAATTCTTGGAAACAATTTCTTTACTTAGATCATTGGAAAAGGAATTTAAAATAAAATAGAATAACCTGAATTGAGATTAATATTAGTAAATTGGACTATGTTCATGGTGCGTTACTTTCTATCCATCTTAGATTGGTTTTTAATTTTGTGCAAAACAAACAGTAAAGCTTGGGTACATGGAAAGTGTCCCAAAAAATCAAATTGAAATTTTCTGGATTAAATTGAGAATTGAGAATCCGTTTTAATACTCAAGAAAGGAAATACTTCGATCGGCATTTTTTCGGTCATGCATAGATGCATGAGAAAATCATGATATATTTTTGAGAATGAGAAGTGATTGAGAAGACTAGAATTTTCATGTTTGTAAACAAAAATAAAGGTCTACATGATTCAATTTTTTTGAATGATAAGTTAATACTAGGATCATGATTTTTTGACAATTACTTGCAGAAAATGCAACAAGACTAGAAACTAAGGTTCATCCTACAATATAGTAAATTTAGTAATTACAGTACAAGAATTCTTTTTAAGAAAGTAATTAGTTAGGAGTTCTTACAAGATTAAGATTGTGTGAAGAATCAATGACAAAATCAATATCATCTCTAGTGACTAAACCAAGATTCTTTGAAGCTTTGACAAAACCAAGATCTTTTCAAGCACTAAAAGACTAAGATATTTCAAGGTAGTGATAAGACTAGGATCTTTTTCAATGAGGAGACCATGAGGCTTTGATAAGACCATGAGGCTTTGACAAGACCAAAATTCTTTCAAAACTTAATGAAGAAGGGTCACGGGTGAGACAAGACCAAGATCCTGTCAACGGCATGACCAAGACAATGAGACTTGACGAAGACCAAAATCCTCTCCGTGCTAAGGCGAGATCCTTTTCAATGATAAGACTAAGAGATTCATACAAGACCAAGATCCTCTGATCAGCATGATGAAAAGGCTCAGATAAAAGCATGATTCTCTTAGTACCAACATGATGTAGAGGCTCAGACAAGCATAAGATCCTTTGAATGACATATCCTAAGCGCTAAAACGAGACCAAGATTCTTTTAGTGTCAAGACTAAGATATTTGTGAGTAATAAGAACATGAGGCTCAGGCAAGACTTGGATCCTCTCAACGACATGATGACAATGCTCAGTAAAGACCAAGATCTTCTTAGTGACAAGACTATAATTTTTTGTCAATGAGTTTAATTACTCAAAGAAGATCAAGTTCCTTTCAATGACTTGATAAGGATGCTCAAACATGACCATGATTCTCTCAAAAAGCAAAAAGATTGTGAATCTTTTGAGGTATTGACAAGATCAAAATCCTCTAAATAGAAACATACTAATTTTTTTTAACATATAAAAGAGTGATAAGAGTAAGATTTTTTTTATATAAAATTATCATTAGCATTACCAAAATTCGTTGAATGAAAAAAGAATGATGAGACCATAATTTCCTAATTGTTGGAGGATAAATAAGATGGAATTTTTTAAAATAAGAAAATGACACCTGAGTTGATAATACATGTGCTCTTGGTATAATCATTCACATCAGGTTCGTCATATTGCTCAAGGTGAAAGTTGTACCAAAATATGGAACTTGCAACCTGGACGTAGGCCATGAAATTCAAATAATAGGGTGTAAACTTAGATCTCACTTTTCAAACAACAAGCAACTTGGTCCTACTCATCTCCCTCCTCACTTGCAACTCAATATGCGACACTCTCCACTAACACCCAAGGTTATCTCCAAGCATGATGCTCGAGAGTTCAAGAAACAATTGAAGAATCTGGAGGATCGATACTTAGACTTGTTGGAGCTTCGTGATCGACGTTATCACTAAGGCTATCTGTTTGCATGTGGATTAAGTTAGCTGGCGCAGTTGTAAATAGATAAATATTGCAGGATGAACTTTCCTGTTGGTTTTGTAACTATTGCCAGAACAGAGTACCCTGGCCTTTTGAAGCATCATGTATATGACAATTTGTACCTAATTATATGCTAAAAATTTATGACTTGCTGTTAAGTGTGGCCTTTGTGATGTTTGGTTACAGTGTTCATTTTTCTGGTATAAATCACCATTTTGCAAGTATGGCTATGCATGTTTGAATAACGCAGCACGTCCTTCAGCAGAAAAAAGATAATTCGTTCGAAATAACCATTAGTGTTTCTGGAAATGTTTTCTTCGCATGCAAAATCACACAGGCTCATCCTGGTCTTCCACCAGAGTTGGCCTTCTTTCGGAGAATCAGATTTTAGAATCCAAAGTTGGACATGACTTACACAAGGCTCAAGCCAACCATAATGTGCCACAATCTGTTCAACTCTGATGTAATAATTCCTTACTCCTCAAATTCCTACCGGTAAGAATTATGAACCTGAATCCTCACATTCCTATTATGCGCGGAGCTTTGAAGACATTGAGATACGAAGTCGCAGCAAAGGCACTCCAGCTCTTCACCCTGATTTTTGTAGTGTAAGCTTAGTTGGATCATGGATGCACCTGAAAGTCAACAGGGTGAGCTCTACAGTGTTTTGCTAGGAAATAAATGCCTTTAGTAGCTATGACTTCTATATTAGGATCCATACTTATGAAAAAAATGCTTAAAAAATTCAGGTCGACCTCGTGGAGCAATGGCATTCCCGCGCACCTGGCTACAGTTGAATCATCTGGTAGGTGTACGGATAGGTAACAGCTGAAGGTTTGCAGGTGAATCTCAGCAATTTTCATCTCCCGCAATCTAAATATGGGCTCTTCAGGACGATTTCACTTCTGTCCTCTTCTTCAGTGGTGCGAGAATTGCAACTTGCATTCGGATAATAACTGATTGTTAGAGAATGTTGTACTGGAGAGTATGGAAGAGGAAACGAGGTGCCGTGGAGTGGCAGCAGTTTGACAAAGCCGGGTGTTCTCGGATCAGGCTGCTCAGATCTTCACCGTCAGCATTACGATTTGTAGTTCATGGTGGCTAACTTGGATTCTAGTTTGTAGATTTAGGATTCAGGTGCTGACTTTTGGGTTGTGGAGTGTTTTAGAGGTGGATCACGCAACGTCGTTGACAAATCGCTCCAACACGTCTTGAGTCTGCGGCGTTGCGCTGGTTTCGTTCGGAGGATATTTACTTACGGAGCTGATGTGCATTTGCATTTACTTGCAGAATGGTGTGAAGAGTCGTTGGATTTGTGACGTCTGACATCTTCTGAACCCATTTGGTTACAGATCTGCAAAATGGGCCATGATCATACTCTGCTCCGTTCAAGTGTGCGATGTCCACTTCCGAGCATGTCGATACGGCTTGCGGTCGCACTCCTGTTAATGGGTGTCGTGGCCCGTGAAGGACAGACGGTCCTTGCTCAAACCGGTACTTGGCAAGTGCTGGTGAAAAACTCTGGGCTTTCATCAATGCACACTGCCGTGACGCACATGAATACGGTTGTGTTTCTGGAGAGAACGAACCAGGGGGCAACCAGCTTGCTATTGCCAGGTACGCGCTTTCTCACATTCAGAGCGAGTCACTTCGATCTTCGTCATGGCCATGTGAACACTCTGCCATCTCTATGCGTTGTCTCGTTTTCCTTCCAGCAATGTGTAACTTGCTGATGTGACTAGCCTGCAAGTTGAAGAGTAAGGCTAGAATGTGTAGAGCACCGACCTGGCAGTAGCAAGCTACACAGAGATTCACGTTAAAGTTGTCAATTCAGCACAAGTACTTGCACCAAAATGGCGTCAGGTTGAGCAGTGTTTGCCCCCTCCTTCGCACATGGCTACTTAAATATGATTGTATACAGATGGGAAGTGCCGAAATGACCCGTCTGACCAGTACTTGAAGAAGGACTGCTATGCACATTCCTCCGTGATGAACCTGGCCAACAATGCAATTAGGCCACTGATGATCCTCACCGACACTCAGTGCTCGGCTGGCCAGTTCATGGCTGATGGAGATCTGCAACAAATTGGCGGCAACTTCAACGGCATTCGAGGTGTCAGGTATGTTTGAACTGACCCCCATTGATTTCTATCAAAAAAACAAATCCACACTTATCCAAACATTACCAGTAACATGCCAAATTTGCTGAAAATCGATTCTAAACCAGATTAGGGTTTAATCATCTTTCAGAACATTCACGCCATGCCCAGCAACTGGGAAATGTGATTGGGTTGAAACGGCCACAAAGACGCAAGTGGATCGATGGTACTCAACCACGCAGCTCCTACCCGACCAGCGCGTCATTGTAATCGGTGGAAGAACAGTCCCCAGCTACGAATTCATACCCGCAAAGGGCTTGAAGGTGCAGCCGCTGCAATTCCTGAAAGACACACTGACGACGGACAAGAACGGGCAAGCCGACAACTGGTACCCATATGTGCACCTGCTGCCGGACGGCACGCTCTTCATCTTCGCCAACACGAAGTCCATCAAGCTGAACTTCGTCACCAACCAGGTAGTGAAGGAGTATCCGATTCTCCCCGGCGGACCTCGCAACTACCCCTCTGGAGGCTCCTCAGTGATGCTGCCCTTAAGCTTCGTGGACGGATTCAAGTCGGTCGAGGTGCTGGTCTGTGGAGGTGCCGCCGCTGGCGCCTTCACAATTGCTGAGGGGCGGACGAAGTTCCTTGCATGTCAACAGACGTGTGGGCGCATGAGAGTCACCGATGCTGCGCCCAAGTGGAGCGTGGAGACCATGCCCGTGAAGCGATGCATGGGGGACATGCTCCTCCTGCCGGACCAGAATGTCCTCATCATCAACGGTGCCGAGTTCGGTGAGTTCCTTGGCCATACCCCATTTGCATTGCTTGAATCCTGATCCTCGTCCATCTCAAGAATCTCATTCCCTCAACCTGTGGTCATGTGATGGAATGCTCAACCTCTGTTCATGGGATTGAATGTTTAAGCTACCTGTGTTCATGTGATTGAATGTTTGAGTTGTCCGTGCTCACGTGATTGAATATTGTTTGAGTTGCCTGTGTTCATGCGATTGAATGTTTGAGTTACCTGTATTCGTGTGCTTGGATATTGTTTGAGTTACCTGTTCATGTGATTGAATATTCAACCTGTGTTTATGTGTTTGAATGCTCAGCCTGTTCCAGCTCAAGAATCTCATAACCTCTGTCAATGTTTTTGGATTCACAGGCTCCCAAAGCGAGGGCCGAGCTACCACTCCAGTTCTGACTCCAGTACTATACCAAACCAACACTCCATCTGGAAGATTTGTCACCATGGCAGCTTCAACGATTCCTCGCATGTACCATTCCACCGCGAATCTCCTACCGGTATGAAGCAAATTATATATAATCCTCATTTTCATCAATTGAGATCTCTTGATATTGGAGGACCTTTCAGGGCTAAGATATGGATCTTTTGTTGCAGGATGGGCGAGTGATGCCGGCGGGGAGCAACTCCAACCGTGTACACAAGTACTCCAAGGTGCCATTCCCCACCGAATTAAGACTGGATGCGTTCTCGCCGCCCTACTTGGCAGCATCACAGAACCCTAAGCGACCAACCATCACGCTGTCGCCAGGATCTGTGAAGCTGGGGTTGACGTTCCTGGTGCGGTTCGCAGTCACGGATCCGAAGACAGTGATTGGGAATGTGGATGTGATCATCAACAACTCCCCGTTCACGACGCACTCGTATTCCCAGGGGTTGCGGATGCTGAAGCTGCAGACAACGGCACCGAAGGCTGTGGCAGGTGGTCTGTTTGAGGTCACGGTTACTGCTCCTCCGAACGCAAATGTGGCACCGAATGCGTACTACATGTGCTGGGTGGTGAACCAAAAAACTCCCAGCAAAGCTGCCTGGATCCGACTCACATAAGTGGAAATACTTAGACATGACCTTGCATGATTCTTTTGTTACTAGACAACACTCTCTGACATATATGATTCTTTTCAACATCGTTTGTATATATCAGTGCATGGCTAGTTCATCCCATTCTCTTCCAATATTGCAACTGAATTCATGTCCTACACCTCGTCAGAAAGCCTAGCACTCAGCTCAGTGCCCGCTGTAAGACTTTGAAACCGTCGTCGACACAAGAATGTGTACAACAAAAAAACATGAAAATGTGGCTCTCACAAGTAATATTTATATAACACCATGTTGGCATTCAGCCACCATTTCACTAGAGACTCTAACGTAGGGATCATTCAAATGGGTGGCAGCTTGATTGCCATGGATGATGGATACACAGGTTGCTGAACAGCGATATGTCCGGAGAGAAGTCCTAACATCCGAACATAACAACAATTTGTAAGCAACAAATCCCAACTGTTTCTACATCATTCGAATGCCGAAATCATAAATGCCCACAAATTAAGTAGTGCTTCATTCTCCTCGAAAATCTGGAGGTTCTTACCATTGAAGACTCCCCCCCAAAAAAAATCAGGTAAAAAAGTTGCTCCAGTAACATAAGAAAACCTCGTTCACACGGCAAGCATCACTGTGAAGAGGTCTCTCCGACGAAGAATTCCGAAGCTTTATCCATTCGCGCGCTCGCGCGCAGTCTCGACACGGCTGCTGTCGCTGGGCGAGCGAGGACGAGGAGATTGGTTGCGCACACGAGCTTCTTCCGCATCTCTCAGCAGTTCCAGGGACAGCTACTTGCGTTCTCACAGGTATGTTGAACCCCGTCCCCTGTTTAGCTTATCCTGGTGATGTTTTAGGCGAATTCCACGAAGCTCGAAGCTCCAGTTAGTGGGTTTTGCGGAAGGTGATCATAGAATGCCTGAGTGGTGAATGGGTTTGCAGCATTGGGGCTGGCGCGTAATCCGGTGTGAGGATTTTTGGTGGTGTATTTTGAGTGGGTTTTGGGTTTTTGGGATTCAGGGTCAAGTGGCCTGTATGAATTTTGACGTGAATTAGGGATTCTCAGTGACTTGCGTCCAGTTTGTTCTATTGCGTGCGTGGTCGTTTCTTGTGTGGGTTGTTCTGGAGTTCGTTGCGGTGAGACTTTTAGTCTATCAGAAGCAAGGATTCAGTTGGTTGTTTGCAAGAAGCAGAATTAGGTTTTGGCGACATGTAGAATGAGCATTTTGTAGAATCAGTGAGCGTTTCTGTTTCTGCGGTGGTTGAGATTGGTTCACTCTTTCCACTCTCTGCGTCGCTTATTTGGAAGTAACCTCCTTTGGCAGAGGAAAATTAGGGTCCGACTTATGTAATCACTAGGGCCCGAATTCTGGAATTCTGGAATTCTGTGGTAGTGCAGCATGTTTTATGAGCTGCTGGATATTGGTTCTCCCAGGAAATTGCAATTTCACGGCGACTTGATTCTGTACGCTATCTAATGCATTGTTTTGGCTCCTTCTTTGTTGTGAGCAGGGGACTTATGACCATACAGCTTGCTCACCCTCATTGCGAGGAGGAGACTGGTTGAGCCTCGCCTTCTCCCTCTCCCTGACTCCCTCATCTTCCAAGATGGCCACAGCATGTGAAATGATGCGTATCAACCAGTCGGTGGTTGTGAGAACTTGTAATATCCCATCTGTGACCACTACTTGCATGCTAAATAAGATGAGTACTCTAAGAGCATCGAATTCTTTGCTGTCCTTGAGGTTACCCAATCTTCAACTTAATAGAATATCGCATGCTCCTGCTGGGAGGCAACTTCCATTTCGACAGCCAATGCCGAAGGGACTGGTATGTCGAGCGGCGGATGCTTCATTCGGAGAGCCACAGGCAGTATTCCCCAGGGTTAACGTACGCGACCCATACAAGCGCCTGGGAGTGAGCCCAGATGCATCCGAGGAAGAGATTCGTGAAGCGAAGAACTACTTATCTGAGCAGTACCACAACCACGAGAGGAGCCGCGAGTCAATCGAGGCAGCATACGAGAAGATCATCATGCAGAGCTTCCGAGTGCGCAAGGCGTCTAAGATCAACCTCAAGAGCAATCTGAAGAAGAAGGTGGAGGATTCCCCACCATGGGTCCGGGCATACCTCAGCATGGTGGAAGTCCCGAACAAGACCATCATCGGCCAACGCGCTGCTCTCTTCTTCCTACTCGGTGTGTGGAGCGTCTTCAACCCTGCAGAGGGCGGCCCAGCTTTCCAGGTAGCTGTTTCTCTCGCTGCTTGTGTGTATTTCATCAACGACCGGCTCAAGAGCCTCGGCAGAGCTTTTGTTCTCGGTTTGGGCGCTTTGGTGGTCGGCTGGGTGTTCGGATCTGTGTTGATTCCTGTCATTCCTCCACAGCTCATTCCTAGGACTTGGTCTCTGGAGCTTACCACAGCTCTCATTTCCTACGTATTCTTGTGGTTTTCGTGCACATTTTTGAAGTAGAGCAGCTCCAGGTGAGGTTTTAGGATATCTAGGGGATAGCAGTTGGAGGTGTTTTTGGTAGAATTGAGGGCATCTGAGTAGTACAGGCTTGATTAACATTGAGTTCATTGGAGGTGAAGGCTGTAGTTTACAGATAAAACATCAACATTCTAATTGACAGTGTTGGCTTTCTTTTTTTAATCTTGCTCTTGCTGTCAATTGTGGGTGCTGATTTGAATAATTTTGAAGCCGCCATTCATTGGGTAGGGAACTGCATGGGGGAGTACATCACTCCATGATACACAAAACAAATTAACGTAGCAACCTTAGTGGAATTATTAATACTACATAAAAAATAAAAATAAATTGGTTCTTGGTATGCATAAATTACTTTTGATTTATCCAAACCTTTAGGTCTTCCCATCAGGCGGGAAATCTACGGCGGAAAGCAGTGAACTTCTCGGTTCGGAGCCCACAACAGTTGGGACTTCCTATCGAAGTAGGTTCTGTTGAAATTGGTAAAGCCTTGCACAAGTTGTGTCATGGACTCTGTGCTATAATGCTGGAAATTGATGTCATGTATCATATAGCTGCTAACATATGTCACCTGTTTCTAGATTGAGTATTCAAAATTGAGTATGGAGTTTGCTGTCACAAACACGGCACATGACAGATTGCACTTACGCCACGGGCCGGCTAGGGTTCTAAGGGTCTTTTTGGACTGTTTAAGTGAGGCTCAATTGGATAAAGGATCCTTTTACTCGCACGTCTTTCGACAGCAATGACCGTTGAGCGCATTGTCTACGGAGATCAATACTAGTATCTTCAACGACGATTCAGCTATAATTTGAAAGATGAAATGGTCACTGCTATTTAATTGATAGAACAGATCACGCATACATTCTGGTTGTGCTTTGTAAGACCGTCAAGATTGTTGGTCCGAAGCCCTTTCGAACCAACCTCCAAAGGACTTAATGAACCAAGTGCCAACACAAATTTCTCACCATTCACATCGTTAGCCGATTAAATCGAATTAAACTGGCGATCTGCTTCAGAAGCAGGTTCAGCTCACCATAGAAAAAGACCTGGAACATTATGATGATACTGGATTGGAGCCTTCAAGAACAGGGATTCAAGTCTTCATGCAGCACCACCTCATGAGCTTGTTGCAATGGGAGATCATCAGTCTCCTCCTTTTCCTGTCTATTTTTTGAGTTTGTCAGGAAGTATAGCGTACCCATTTCATTGAAGTATTGAATTTAATACGAGTGTGAAAGGCGTTCTCATCAATAGATCAGATTCTAAATAACTAACTGAATACAAGACGATTGTTCTAGTGACAAACTCCTCATGACAAGATGCTGCCACCACTAGATAGACAGTTTTAAATGTTTACCTTGTGAACGCTGGGCATGGCATCTGAAGCAGGTGGGTCAGCAATATTGAAGCTCATAGAAGGTCGTAGTACATTCCTACTTCAAGAAAGCTCGCTGGTGGGATATGCATAGATGAAACAGGGGATCGGCAGATGCTGTTAAGAAAAGGGTAGAGCATTCCAGCAAACAGGCTGTCGATGTAGGATGTGCTATTATCGACCTTGAACTCCGACCGCCCAAGGACATACACTGCTCCAGCTACCCTGGCTTCCTTGATCATTTCTATCTCCTGCATCCTTTCATCCTCTTCTTCGGTGTTGTCAGGGTTGTCTGAGATGTCCAGGGCTGATCCAATATGATCCGTTAAGCACTGCGTAACCTGCTCAAACCAACGAGATTAATAGAGGGCGTAGAACAGAAAATCAACATCCTGAAAACCATTTGTTATGTATTATCCTTTCCAGGACCGTGATGAGCTACTGAAGGTCGTCTACCCTAAACAAATGCGGTATCTAGTGGAATCTCCACGAAAAGAAGCTCGAAATCAATCTGGTGAGAACCAATGCTTTCAATCCGTGAAGTTGATATGAGATGGATATGAAAACCTGGTCTAAGAAGTACGTTGTTTCAGAACTCAGAAGATCCAAGTAACCATAACGCGCAACACAACGATAAACTCCTTTATACCCAATTCTTCCAACAAGAAATCGCTCAGCAGGCAGCACTGTCTTGACTGGAATATGCCGAATTGTTGTGAAGATGAGAACCTACTCGAGAACATAGAAAATGAGCTAAAACAAGACTATGATACGCATAGTGAAGTCTATCTCTCAATAGGTAATATCTCCTAATCTTCATAAAAGTTGACCCAGGTTTGACTGTAAGATGCAATAATTCCTGTCTACATGATTGAAATAAAGTCGAATAATGAGTTTGGGGCATTACGTACAGCCTGATATCACTCACAAACCTATGAGACTATGACAGATAACATCTTAGAGGTAGTTTGCAACATATACACACCTGATGCAGGGTACGAACGTTTCGAACATAGTGGTTAACTATGGGAGGAACGCCATGAAATAAATCAGTGTAGAAAAAACAGACCCCAGGAACTCGCATGTCTCCTATGCCGGCTAAGACCTTGCCCAACGCTTTCTTACTGAGCTTGTTTTTAATTTCATAATCAAACTTCTTTTGGCGCCCATAATTCCAGGAAATCATAACCAAAGTGAATAATACGGATAGAGTTAAGGGCAGCCAGCCACCTTGAGGAATTTTGGCCAGCACTGCAGATAAGTAACATCCTTCAACTAGAATAAGCACAGTGAAAAATAGGGCAACCAAGAGCCAGTGCGTTTCCCAAATCACGAGCATGATGATGGTCGTCAGGCACGTTGTGATGATCATGACGCATACCACCGCGAATCCTGCAAATTTGACAGGAATCAAACACAGATGTAAAGCGGATGCTGCGACAATTTTCCATTTCATGTCTACTCCATAATCTGATTTGTTTGAAAGTTTAGATCATGTACCGAAGGCGTTGCCTATATCTGCTCCACTTTGGAACCCGAATATAACAGCACAGCATAGCACCATCAAGCCCCAATTGACTTCAGGGGAATAGATTTGGCCCTCTGAATCCTCTGATGTATGCACGACCTTCACTGGTGGGAAAAAATCGAGAGCCATAGACTGTTTCACAATAGAGAACGTGGCTGTGATAAGCCCTTGGCTTGCTACTATCGCTGCTAATGTGGATATGGCCAACATGGGCCAGAAGACAGGCCTCGGTATCATTTTGAAGAACCCCTCTAAATAATCTTCCGGATTATTTATGAGGTAGGCTGTCTGTCCAGCATAAGTCAGGATAACGGCTGGATAAACCGCCATCGAGAAAGCCATCTGCCACAAACAAGTGACCAAGAGCGGTTCAGTGCTCTTGCCATTTTAGCTCAAGATAGATCAAAGATGAAGATCACAAAAGAAGAATACAGTTGAAGTTGAGATAAATTTTCATCTGAAATAGTTGAGCTCGCTTCTGAAACTTCAAAGGGACTGCTTACTTGAATGGAAAGCCTGTTAAAATGGCCCAGGTCTGCAAACATGGCTTCACTACCTGCTTGCTAAACAAACCACTATCAGTCGTTACTTGAGAACACAGACAGAAACCTTTTACTAGAAAAACCGCACTTCATCATTCCAACTTTCTCTGAATAATAACTTCAGGAGTGTGTACTCTGAAAAATGTAGTGACGAAACAAATTTGATGATTAACTGACTGTTGTGTCATACTTCATACATGTTAAACACTGAGCCTACATAATCCTTGCATAGCGATATGAATCGAGCATGATCATAGATAATCAGCAGCAATAAAATTAGACAAGTAATGGGTAAAGAAAATAAAACACCTGTTATAGAAAGCACGACACCCCCCAGGAACTGCCAACCTTCCTTTCCATTTTTTTGAAATAATCTATATATATAATATGGAGAAAATGCTTTGAAAACAGATGGGTAAAATTGGTGGATGTTGTATATTCCCACCATAGGGGTCGTCAATAACCACAACGCCATAACAGGTGAGAACAGGAACGCCACCTTGTCCGTCCCATACGATTGAACACAGAAGAGCACTATCAATATGATAGCTGATACCCATATAATCACCGCTGTATGCAAGAAATCTCAATTAAGTATGTGTAATAAGCAAATGCAATATCCTGATGAAACTGAAATACAGTGCAGAGAAGAGCATGTGAATAATTAGTGCGCATTTCAAAACAACGAAGCTTGCCGATTGCCGGTGAAAGCATGACGTGTGAAAGCATGACCAAAGAAATAAGAGAAATGTATGTCGATGTGCTTACTTTGAGATATGCTTGGAAATTCAGTTTTGATTCCTCCAATAGCTGATAATACTGCATCCAAAGACCAAACAATGGCAAACTTCATGTCTTCATGTAGCCTGGTTGCAACAGAATTGAGTGCATAAACAGCTTGTAACACGAAGATGTGTATACTGATGCCAGAAGAAAACACAATTCTTTCATCCAGTATCAATTTAAGAAGAAGCTAGCTTCTCACCCGAAATGGCCGGAGTGAGTACTCCGTCACCAATGAACATGCAGGTGCCCAGCATGACCACCAGCAAGAGTAATTCTTGTGCATGCTTGTGGTTCTCCAGCCACGTTTTCACTCTGCTCGGTTTCTTCTCTTCCCAGGCATAATGGAAGTGTGTTAGCTGGTGTTCAGCTTGAGCGGAGAACTGACTGAGTTTTCTTGACTGAGTCCCAACGTCTGTATGCTGACATAGTAAGGAGTACATAGCAAAAGTTCCACCTGTTCACATAAATCACACCACTTACAAGTTATTAGGTCTTCATCAACCATGTGAGATTAATGCACAGCGGTCAATATAAGAGAACTTTGGGAGAACATGGTATTTGTGACAAGGTTCAATAAGTGAATTGCAGAGTAATTTTAAGGATAGAATTGATCACCTTCTCCATGATCATCAGCGTACAAAACTATAAAAGTATATTTCATAATGCCAATCAAAGTCAAGGTCCAAAAAATCAGGCTTAAAATTCCCAGATAGTCGTCTTCGTCTGGCGTCTCAGCACATGAAATTGAAGGATAAACATACAAGGGCGACGTTCCTAAATCCCCATAAACAATGCCAAGCGATCGGAATGCTAATTTGCAAGTGTCCCATAGTGTATGCGTCTGTCCATGGAAATGTTATACACCTATCACAAGACTGTTGACAGTGAAAATAATAGACCTCACATCAAATTGCACCATCCGATATCGAAGTTTATCTAATCAACTCACTTCTCAATATCGGAAGAAAACCTCACTTCTCTCAAGTGCCTGAAAGGGCTCGGAATCCATATCTTAGAGAAACCGAGAAGCATCGTTGAATGAGCAATTAGGAAATCGTTACCTTCTTAGGCAAAGCGTCGGGGGCCTTGAAAAACCTCTCATCAATAGATCTACGAATCATGTACTGTGTAGCCTCTCTTGATCGGTGGATGTCCTGCGGAGGGCTCGAGTCACTGAAGGTTCGTTGATCTGGTGAGGCAATGGGTGAGGCAATGGATAAGGGAGACGTCATATACACTGTGCCTTCTCGTACTCGTCTGGGTTGCTGCACACGGATTGAATTGTCCTTGAAAGTCTGCTCTGCGAAGGTGACTGATGAAGTGCTCGGGGCGACTGATGAAGTGCTCGGGGCATCTAAATCTTCAGTTTGACAGGCTCTGCACGGAAGCAAGCATTCACCAACAAACACTTCATAAGTACTCAGCAACGAAGGAAGGAACATCTCCTCGTTGAATTAGGGTTAGGTTTCACACACGGGAACAGTCTCTACTTCATTTACAAAAAACCATTCCGTAACTCGATTTGGAACCGTAGTTTCAACAAACTTTCTATTGATGTTAGAAATCGTGATCAGAATTTTCTAAAATCGAGCGATTGAGAAGAATCAATTGAGAATGAAGAGTCGTACTTCGAAGCCGTCGTCACCCTCCTTCTCGGAAAGCCGGTAATCCTTCTCGAATAGCTCGTCATCTTGCAACAATCAGTTGTAGTTTCGGCAACCCTAACCCCCGTCACTGCTCCTTAGGGCCCCCATTGCACAAATCATACTTTGTGCTAGACATGGTCTGCATATATCTATCGTCGCTACAGCCTCTCTGTTCGCTTACGCAACAACTTCCATCATGTTCCCGCTCTTAGATTCAAGGAAATGTGCCCCGTCAGAAGCCAGATACAACTCAACCGTGCAGACATCACACCCAAGTTTGAAGAAATAGCCTCTGCTTGTTCGAAGTGGCAAACCAAGCAGCAGTTTGAATTCATTTCAACAATAGAAATCTGAGGATCAACACCTGGAACAATTGCATCTTCAGTCGCCATTGTGTAACTTCTCAGCTTCCAGATTGCCCAGAAATCCTCACTCAGCTACATAAATTTCCTCCCACCAAGAGCAGATCAGGTTTAGCCGAGCGTCATAAAAAAATCTCCCTCGGTTCCGTTCTCCACATCGATTGTGTAGCAATCAAATCCATCCATATCATTACCGCAATGTCGAACATCTATGTACCACAGAAAGCTTCAATGAGAACAACACCAGAAACACCAAAACTATCCAACACCATCGATATTCATCTCCACAGCATGTAACAACGCATAAAATTTCGGACTCTAAATCAAAAACTTGGACGTAACAGTGACAATATTATAACCTGCAAACACTTCAACAACATCAAAATCTGAGCTCCAAATAAGAGGGTTAAATAAAATTTACTGGTTGATCTTACATAAAATAATTCTTATCGATCCGGGTCCTTCCCTGACACTCTTCGCATGCAGGCTGTGTATTCCCATTCATTCGATCCACTCTTGATGAAATCAGTACTTGACGTTCTACAGTTTCTGTAGGAATCATGTCATTGTGCATGTAGTGTAGGAATCATCCTCTAGGAATTGAACGTTAACGAAGCATCGCATCGACAGTGTCGATAATATGATGACTTAAGTTGGACCAGGCCAACAACACAGTGGATCCACTGGCTTGCCTTCCGACAAGTAGCAGAGTGATCGACGTCTGCATGGGCTGCATGCAACGTCGTCGAAATTGTATGTGTTCATAACGGAGAGTAAAAGGGAGCTGCTCTGTGGTGTCTCAGCGATTATCCTTCTTGCTGTGAGATCCACAATTTAGCGCAAATTTCACCATGAATTTTCACACTGACTCTAGTGAAAATATGTCTATTGAATTTTTGGCAAAATATGTTTTGAAGACCAATTTTTGACTTTATAAACCATCATTTTGAACCTTTTACAAATTTTTATTAGATATTTCTTATAAATAATTTTTTCTAATGTCAATTTAATACAAATTATTTTATACTCCCTCTGTCCCATAATGACTTTCTCATAGGTTCTCTCAAATCTACTTGTGGAGGTAGATTTTAGAGAACCTATGAGAAAGTCATTATGGGACAGAGGGAGTAATATTTATTCTAAATATTTATTTAATTTCTCAATACTTTGTGATCATGTATTACAAATAAGTTGCTTGTAGATGCACTAAATATTAATTCAAGACTTTAAAAAGTCCATAGTTAATTAAAGATGGTCTTAAACAGCAATTTAAATATATTATCTTTTACTTACCTACTTGTAGACTTCAAAAATTACAATTGTTAAACAGAGAGCTATCCAAGTTGCAAAGAGCTATAATAATCTCCTAAATAATGGTTTAAGGTTACACACTTGAAGGGGAAGTTTGGGGTACAAACAATAAATTATTCTATTCATGAACCAAAAATAGCGTAGTAAATCAGATTGGAAAAAATGTTGGAAACTAAGAGCTTCAAGAAAGAAAGGTGGAGAGGAAGCACCAAATTAGGGTTAGAAATGAGCAGAATATATCCCCATTTTATATAAGGAACTCCCCGTTTAACTCTTTCAATGTTAGTCGAGGGGGACAACTCCAGAACCAGAAACGGACAGAAACTCAGAACCATGACAAACCCCAAAACCGCCCTAAGACCCTAAAACCGTGCACCGAAAACCATGACAACCCCAAAACCGTCTCCATCTACCCCCCATAGATGCCTCGCATGGAATCTATACCTTTCATAGACAATGGCGCTTCCAGCTCCTGAGACGGTATTGAGAATCCTGAGCCACCATGACGCCCCTCACGAGGAAGGAATGTGGCAGGAACTGGAAGCACTCATCGCTTCTTCGACGACACTCGACCAAATTGCATCACAGTGACATCAGACCACATCCACGCACCATCCCCACTTCCCGACATGCACCTTACTCACTTGAATCATCGCAGACGCCGTGACGGGATCCATTTCAAGCTCTCAACCAGCATTTAGTTCAGTGTACAATTAGTGAAGTTGTGAGCCTGAAATGCAAGGAAATCTGCGCAAGCTGGTGCCCAAGCTCAAAGCCATGGCAGCCTCCCTCAACTCCCTCGCCCTCGCCCACGCCTCGCCCAGGCCATGCACTCCTGCCTCGCACTTCGCCTCCCGGAGCATCACTCACAGACCTGTAAGTCTTCGTCTGGTCCCTTTCATGTGATGTGTTTTAAATCTGTGAGGTCGGATTCTACATCAGATGTGATGTGTAGGGTGATGGTTAAGTGGGGGGCTTCATTCAGAAGGTAATATGAAACATCGATCTGATTTTGGATACTTGAGGCAACGGGGACGTGAATGTTGTTTAGAGTCTTAAAATCTGGGTTGATTGATCGGTGGGAGAAGGAAAAATGGGTTTATTTGAGAGGAAGGATTACACCTTTGGTCCAGTTTGGTTTTACTTTGATGATGCTGGTGATGGTTGGTTGGAGTTGTAGTGGGAGTGGATTGATTGATTGGGAGGGGCTGTGTTCGGTTTGTGAAGGTGGGGGGTGTGGTATCTGGGGGCATGCGGAGGTTACCAGTGGCAGCAGTGGGTATGGTGGCGACTATGGCGATGGTTGGGGGGCCCAAGTCGCCAATGCGGAGTTCTGGGCGGGAGCCCTCGACGGCCATTGCGTCTCTGGGCCAGGTGAGGGCGGCAGGGGGCACAGCGTCGGAGGTTGGGAGGGATGGGAAAGACGAGCCTCAGACTGTGGTGACTCCGCAGTGGCTTCATGATCGGCTCGAGTCTGACACCAAAATTAAGGTTTGTGGTTCTTCCAGCTTGTGTTTCTGCGTTCCTGGATAAATCTGCGATGATAATGGGGAAAAATTGGATTAGGCGATGGAGGTGTTTGGACGGTTGTGTAGAGACTCTTCTTTGCAGGAGAATTTGAGTGAGATCGTTGAAATATGCGTCCTAATCTGATGAGTGTACTCATGCCCAAAATGATTCAATTTGTAGTGAAATTGAGTCAATTTATGTCTATTAATTGTGCTTGGCGATGTAGGGTTTAGGGTATAGCCATACTTCCTTGAATTCGCGGTAAGACACAGGGTTTCCTCCCATTTAAAAAATTGTATGATTTTCAGGACTGTGGCAATTTGCAAAACACAACTGTTAAATATTTCGTTGCCTCTTCCTCGGAGTTTGCAGGTGGTGGATGCATCATGGTACATGCCCAATGAAAAACGCGACACTCTTAAAGAATACAAGGTTCGGTTAACCTATTTCACATATGATTATAGTCGTATACTTTTTAGCGTACCTCGGCAACCATTTATGCGATTTCTCAGGTTACACATGCGGAAGGCACCATTGTCGAATGCACAGTTGATGTTGATTTGCCTGGAGTATTTGATTCTTGTCGCATCCATCCTTACTATGAAGTTTCGTCGTGCAGGAAGGGCATATCCCTGGTGCAGTTTTCTTTGATCTTGAGAAGATTTCGGATGTAACTTCAGATGTAAGCTCTTTCGCATATACCTGAACGTTCTTGTGTGACAGTAAAAGTTGCTTGCGATGAACGACCTAATCCTGTGGAAAAGGTACAATGATAGCTAAAACAACGAGTTAGCAGTCTTGTAGGCATTCGGGTTCTCTGAATAAAAAGCATCGTGATTTTATGTTTTGTGATAATAACTTGCTCATCGGAAATTGTAGATGCCACACATGCTTCCATCTGAAGCAGCCTTCGAGCAAGCGGCTTCTGCATTAGGTATTCAAAATGATGACTGGCTGGTGGTGTACGACACGAAAGGCCTTTTCAGTGCAGCTCGAGTCTGGTGGTATCTGTCTCATCCTCTTTCACCAGTCCTCATATCAAGTTTAAAGCACGCTTCAATTGTTTTCCTTGCTTCAATGGTTTGATCCATTTCTGTTCCATCTAAGGTTCATCTTTGAACGAAGCCCCAGAGTTTTTGGTTTAAAGGTAGTGTGCGATGCTTTTAGGCTCTGGTGTAGTTTAGATTGAACTCAGCTTATCCGCTGTTGAGTATGCCTAAGGTCGTCACACGTAGTTAAATCTGGAATCATGCAGGATGTTCAGAGTTTTTGGCCACGAGAAAGTGTGGATCCTGGATGGGGGCTTGCCAAACTGGAAGGCTAGTGGCTTTCCTACTAAGTCGGAAGGACCTCAGCTCCTGCGAGGAGAGGAAGCTGTAGCAGCTGTGCAGAAAGTTTACTCTGGGAAAGAGGTATAGTAGTACCAACATTTTTAGCCTTTTTGTTTCATTTAGTCATAGATGACTACAGTAGTAACTCTGTAGTAGATTTTTAGCTAGCCTCTATACATACTTCACACTTTGGACAAATCAGAAAGCTTTTTTCTTCACCGTACTCAAGAGTGTAAGTATTATCCCTTTTGGTTGTTTTCTCCTGCAAAATAATCGTTGTGTCTTATTTGGTTGCAGGTACCGAAAAGCCAATACAAGGCAACACTACAGCCTCACTTGGTGTGGTCTGTTGAGCAGGTTGGTACATGCACTTGGAACCATTTTTTTTACGAGAAGTTTAGTGCTTTGTCTAATTAATCTACTGTTGTTGGTACGTTGCCATGTTGCGTTTTAAATGAATATACATCAATGTTTGTTTGGTTTATTTTGCTTATTATCCTTATCAATTTAGGAAGTTCAGACATGCGGAGTTTGATTGTATCGGTATTGGCTCATGGCTCGCATTTTTTTCCACTATGCAGGTCAAAGGTAATCTTCAAGATAAGGAAGTGCAAGTCATTGATGCACGTGGCAAGCCTAGGTACAAACTTACTCATATCCGTTGTGTCCAAATTCATGCTTAATTAAATGGGTTGTCATTTCTCAAAGAGCCTTCCTCTTCCAGGTTTGATGGGACTGTACCTGAGCCTCGCAAAGGCGTTCGAGGGGGACATATTCCGGGCAGCAAATGTGTACCATTTCCTGAGGTACTATCAGAAACTTTCTGTTCTCCTTAGTATCTTTGAATTCTAGCCTTAAATTCATTCATGACGGGATTTTTCACGATCGTATATGGAAGTGTTAAGCCTGTAACAGTGGTGATAGTAACTACGTAAATTTAGTGTTGTTGGTATTTCATTAACCTCATCATTCATTTCTTAGGTTTTGAGCCCGTCTGGAACACTCTTGACACCTGAGGAGCTTGGATCAAAATTTAAAAATGCTGGTAAGACTCCCGCTCCCCAAAACTTCGTTGTCTACTTTAGACGAAACTTTGCCAATACATGATCACCTACAAACTAGAACATCCACTCTTTGTGAACTTGTTTAAAGGGTCTCTATGACGAGAAAATCAACACTCAGATGTGACAGGTTCTAAACTTTACCAATTCAGCAAAGAAATAACACATTTAGTGGTCAGAGATGGACATACCAAAGCAAAGGTGGTTAGATTTCAAAGCACGACACCTGGTGGTTGGAAGGGAAGCATCATAATTCACAAGACATAAAATCATTTCTATGGCTTAAAGCTGATGATTCTGACCATGCCACGACTACGGTATACAGGTGTATCAACAGAAGGACCAATTGTTGCATCATGCGGTACTGGTGTGACAGCTTGTATCTTAGCCTTGGTGAGTTACGTAATTAATTTGTGGTTTTTTAGTACCAGTAACAGAAATTCTTGACGCTTGGTTACTTCTTAGACTGGAATTTGAGATGCAAGTGCATAGCAGTAAGTTCTTTGATATGTGGAGAAGGCTGTGTGCAGGCTTCATATTCTAGATTACATGTGCAGTGTTGAAGTGCTCCAAATTACACATCACATTTAGTTGTGTTGTTGATACGTTATGTTTCTTGTTTGTAGGCTCTCCACCGGATGGGCAAGCAGGATGTTGCGGTCTATGATGGTTCATGGACGGAGTGGGGCTCTCGCTCTGACACACCCGTGGAAACCAATGCCCCTACCGCGGCATAACTTGTGTTGAGGCAATATTACAAGTGTAGATTTGCAATGTAAATGCTTGATCAAGACTTCCACTGAGACCTTGCTGGCACATACATTGTGGATGGTACAGTTGATATACTACTTTTTGGGAAACATTTAGGAATGTAATAACTTTACGTTGAAAAGTTCATGTTGTAAAGAGTATTGAGCTGTGTTGTAAAAAAAGTGATTGACCTTGTCTTTCATGTAAGAGTCATGCATGCTGTGCTAACTCTCCAAGCGCAAGCTATTTTTTTTAATGAAGTGGCTTACAGACGTGCATCATTTAGCGAGACTTACGTAGAAAAGGTCTCGTGTGATGGTGAGACATTAGCACATATTTCGAAATTGAAGATTTATAGTTTAAGGAGAGTAAGTGAAAAAGCAGTAGGAAGAGGGACCTCAAACTACAGCAACTGATAATCTTGTTACACAAATAGCGCTTTACAATCCTCATTTCCGCTTCCTTTCTGCCACCAAGATACATTATACAAAATCTATGCGTAGAATGAGTGCCGTCCGCATTACCAAGTGAGATAACTGTAGAAGATAATTCAGATATGCAGATTGAACACATGAAAGACCAGCTCCATTGTCACTCTTCTGGCTACAGTATCAGTGAATAATAGCACCTGAGCGAATTAGCACCATTCCTAAAAAACCTCTCAAGCTTGCAAAACATCTAGACTGGTGTCAGTGACGTGGCAGCACCACTTGAAGTCTTAGAGGCTGACTTGACGTAACCCAGCGTTCTCAGTTCTTGAAACAATCTTTGCTCCGCAAATGCCTGTGAACCATATCATGCAGTGCCACAAAAATCCATTTAAAACGAGTACACTGAAACCTATTGAAATCAAACAAAGAGCAGAATCCGATTAAGGGCAGGTATGGACACTTCTGCAAGCGTATTGGTATTTCCTAACGAATGGTAAAACTCCAGGGCTTTGTTCAAAAATATCAAAGCAATGAAGAGTGATAAAACCTAAATTCTAAAGAAGGGTCGAAAATAGAATATCCGTAAAAAGGTACCTCGAGAACTGGGGCATTAGATGGTAGATTGGAAGACAATATTATGCTCCACCCGGTTCTCATTGCTGCAAGTCCCAGACTGAACTTATGAGAAAATTCGGCTAATCATAGAGATGACACAACTCCTCAACCACATTGAAAAGATTCCATGAAGTAAACCGGGCACAGAAGTATTCATAGGTTACATACAAAGCCGACGAGCCATACTAGCGCCAGTGCTCTCCGCTCCTCCTCCAACCAGAGCTGCTACGCTTGCGGTTTTATCCTGCCCACCAATAACAATCTCCTACACCATGTCAATCCCCGTACAAAACCCAAATGGATCCACCTCCCCGAACAAGGCATGATCGATGATATTAATTAACTCCCATTCAAAGGTGAAGAACATACCCATCTCGTAGGAAGAGCTGCAAATAAGTTGCCCATGCGAGCAGAATTACACCCAATCCAAACGTACAACTGTTGCACCCCAGCCAAACAAAACAACTCAATGGCTCCAAAACCACAAAAACCCGAAAGAACAAACCGGCAAACTAGAGTAATTATTCAACGCAGCTTAAACTACATGCACAGTACAAAATCTAAACCACAGCAATCAAATGCAACCATCCTCGAACCTAAACTCTGTTGTTCACAAAACCCTAACTTAAACCCTAACTACAGAGTATTCCTCTCCAAAATTTCAAACGTCGAATTACCGAAAGTAAGAACAGCCGATCAACAAAGACAGGACGATCTGCAACGGAAACGAGCTCGCACCTGATCAACCAACCGCAGAATCTGGAAATGGAAAGTGGAGTCGTTGGACTCATCAGAGAATTGGGTCATCTCCAATCCAGGCTCCATGTCGGGTGTGGGCGCTGCATCAGCTTCCTTGTCCATCTTCTGGATTCCTAATGCGAGAAGCTCCAGAAGATGATCCCGAAGTGCGAGGCTCCTGGCGATCTCCCCAAACCCAATTCTCTCCTGAACCCAATTCTCTGCCACTTCCACTGCTATGAGGTGAGTGAGCTTCAGGCTAAGTTATGTTGTGGGAGCAATCCAGCCAAGTTCCACACAATTTGCAAGATGGGTCGCTTCTGGAATAGCTTATGGTGAAGTGACTTGTTGCTTCAATGGCCTAACTTACTTGTGCTCTGATTTCAGGCACCATCGCAACTTCCATCTTGGTGTCTTGATGTCGTAGCTGAGAGTTTGGCTGATTGATGGCGCAACTAAGAGCATCCCCAGTGAGGCCTGAACCGTAAACCTGTAATCGGAAAGATGTAGAAAGACGTGAATTGCGGTTCAGGCCAAGCCTGTATTCGAGCTTGTAAGTCTGTAATTTACAGGTCGAAACCTCATTTTGGAAGGTTTTTTGGGGCAAACCTGTAAATCTGTAAACGGTTTTGGAATGTTTTGCTTCGGAAAGGCACTCAGGTTTGGGAGAACGACGTTCTCATAATTACAGGCTTACAGGTTTACAGCTCACTGGGGATGCTCTAAGTTATGTTATGTTGCTTTCCAAACAGAAAATAAGAAGATGCTGATGAAATGTGGAGCAATTTGATCGATGCTGCCATGCCGTTCTGGATGGAATAAGCAGATTCTTGTATTAGAAAACAGGACTTAGGGCCACTTTATACATAGGTTGGGGCTGGATGGAAGGTGGGCTTCATTCAAAATGGTTTGAGGCCCCAATGTAGCCCAAGTTTGGGCCCAAGTTTGAAACATGTTGAAACTTGACAAATTATAAGGAACTATATTAAGGTGGAGGCACCCATAACCGACCAGGTACCCATAACTAATCAGTAGACTTCTCCATTTCCGACCTCCATTTCCAACCACTTACTGTTCAAAATCTTGGGAGATCTAGAAGAAAGTATCAAGTATGATTGGTAGAAAGGGAATCAAAGGGAATCCTGTGGGGATATTTTGGCAGTAGCAGAGTGATCAAGTTTTGGTGTCATGGTGGTCGGTTTTAGGTGTGCCTACAAATCGGTTGTATGTATTACAAAAAAAATGTCTTTCAAAATTCATAGTAAATAAAATATTTAAGTAAACATGACATTTAAAGTTGCATTCCTCCTTAAACCTATTTCCCCTTCAAGGAAAAATCTCCCTCAACTTATACACCTTCAATCTTAGTGGCAAATCTCTTAACTGGTCGGTTATAGGTGCCTCCACCTTAGAGTTGCACGCTTTGGCATACTACCGTTGGTTTGAGCCATGTGTAAAGTGCCGCATTGATTTGGAGTGTTCTTCAAGCAACATTGTAAAAAGTCCAAAAAAAGTTTATAAAAAGTAAAAAAAGAAAGTAAAGTGGCATAGTGGACTAATAAATAGTGAGTGCCATGGGATGGAGTATTCATTTTATATTTGCTTGATCACCTTCAAGGCCATCTATTTTTTCACAAGGGTCTATTGCTAGTGTACATAATTTTATAGTATTAATTCAATCCATCATGGCGACCATGTTTACTCCTACAAAGGATGAGTGTAAGGTAGCAGAGAATCTCAAGAAAGATGTGGCGTCCAAGATGGAGACCATCCAGAGGATGCTAAACTCTTTTGAGCAAGAGGTATTCAAGATTACATGGCAAGTTTGCAACGATTATAGTTTCCAAGTTACGATGAGCCCAAGCCAAGCAATGACGTCCGAACTTGAGCCAGGCTGCAAAATCCAAAACATGATAAACGAGCTGATCACACAAATAAATGTCCTTCGCAAGACCCACATGATCAAGAGAATCGATGAGCTAAAAGTAGGCCTTAAAGGTTCCCAAGTGCTCAAGAAGGCCATGCGATATAAAATTATCTCTAAGCATGAGGCTCAGGAGTTTGAGAAACAATTGAAGAATCTAGAGAATCGACACAAAGCCTTGTTGCAGCTTCATCATCGTAATCAACATGCTACATGGTTGCTTGTTGATTAACCGTAGGTGTATATAGATAGATGTTGTAGGGGAACTCTCTAGTTGGTTTTGTAATCATTACCAAAAGAAAGTACCATAGTCCTTTGAACCATCATGTATATGACAAGTTGTGCGTAATATGTTAAAAAATTGTTTATCTGTTCTTGGATAAAATTTCAAAGTCTTTATTTTTTCATTTGTTTTCCAAACTTAGTCATCTCTAGAAGATGATATCTTCAAAAAGAAATTTTGTATTTGGTGGAAAAAAGTCACAAAAGCATCACAAAAGCATCACAAAAGCAATTCTTTTAAAAACGCTATTGTAGTACTTTTTGTAGGTTGAATCTATCTATCTTATAGTAAATTGACCATTTTTCAATGATGTCTAGATTCATAAATGGCACATGGCACAATTCCTTAAAGGTGTTTTAAAACAAATTTTGATGAATTTCCGACTACTATTTCAAAACCTTGCATTCACTTAGCTTCATTTTAAGGCTTTCATACAATCATTTTAGATTACAAACTTTGATTCAAACATTTTGGAGTTGTAATTTATGAGCAAATTAAGAATGAACATTGCTCAATAATTTAGTTGAAATCAATTACATCTTTTTATCACTTCTTATGGATAATTTGACAAAGGACCAAGGTTGACATTTTGTTACAATACGTTTTTGTTTTGGAATATTATGCCTGCCTCTAACTAATACTGTTGCTGATATAGTAGCATCTAAAGAATGTTTTTTTTTTTTTTTAAAACATGTTAAAGATAAGTCATATTATAATATCACTACTACAATCGTACACTGGGCGCTACGGCAAAAACATAGTTTTTTGCTCTTGGAGGTCGCCAATTCTCTGTCTCGACACCGAAGTAGTTGCTACGGTCGTACGTGGTTATTTTGCAAGCTACGATGGGGTGTAGAATGTGTTACAGTGAGAGTTCCGGATGGGAACTTCGTGTCCCCATGTGGATCCGTTCCCTTTACGCTTAGAAGGGGCCCACCAAGTGGTAGAAATTGTAGCATTTACTTTTATTTTCTGAAATGCTCGGTAATTATAAATTTTACCTTTTGAATGTTTACTGGGTTGAGGGTTCGACATTTCCGCTAGAAACCGGCACGTGTAAGTTTCTAAAGGATAATGGATATATTTATACATCCCCCTGAGCTACAATCAGGTCATTCCACGTGGAGTACATTTTTTAATAATTACGAATCCATTTAATTGTCACGGATAATTTGACGAAGAACACGTGTGGACATCTAAGTCGATGATCACGGCATTTGAATTAGGGTTCAGAATTATGTTCTAATGATCTGAACTACTGTGGGCTCTTAATTACTGTTCCTGAGTCGTTACAGTTTTCCCTACCCAATGTCGACCTCAAAGCTTGACAATTTCATAAGCAAAATATAGATTGAAATAATGTCAAATAAACCTATATCAGAGTTGTTTAAACCGGATACGTTAACAGCCGCTTACATTCTACAAGTGATTACGAGACCCACACTCAGTTAATTGCCTCATGTACAGTTGTAGCAGAATTATAGACTTTGTATACATTTCTCCTGACAAAAATCACAAAGCGGTTCAAAATCCAAGCATAAATAAACGAAGCCTGTAATCACATACACCAATGGAGCGCACATCCTGTTTGAACATCGTCCCTTAACATGGTAACTGAAATACAAACACCGCATTCTGTGCATAATTCACCCATTCAGACCATTCTTATGCGCTGAAACAGAACAGAAATAAAATGTTCATTGAAACGAATGTTTTGACCTGGCCATGCACAACATTGCTAGAAGCATTATATGCCATTCAGTCCTCGGAAAAAAAACATTACACTACTCATGAAAACGTAATCTGAAATTGTGACTCAAATCCTGTAAAATTTCAGAAGCTTGTAGTCAATCACCGTGGTCGCTTGTTGCTGCTTCCGAAGAACTGTAATCGCTGCCTCCCTCGCGAAAGTCCGTATCTTTCCCCTCATCCTGTTTGCCGCATCGAACCTCTCTTTCGCTGTTTTCTTCCCCTTCTGAGCTAGATTCCCCTGTATCACTTGACGTCGAATCACCCGTGTCCCTGTAGCTGGCTTCCACATCCTCATCGGAGGAGGAGGTCCTCGCGCTCTGCTCATCAATATCAAGAGACTGTACGACCTCTGAACGCCTCGACTTCGGCGTCCCCTGTACGACATTCACCATGACGCCACCCTGTGCACCCCTCTTCTTCTTCTGGTACCTGTTTTGCACTTGCTCAAATAACGCGTGCATGCCTTCTCTCTTCGCAAATGCCACTTCTTCTTCCGACGGTGTTCTGTCGAACTCCGCTTCCTGTACGTTGCCAAACATTCCACTTTCACAATCAGAGTCTAGAGACTATTTCTGTATAAAATATTTCATACATTTAAGCAGCAAAGCTTAAGCATGCCATTCACTCCCCCATCACGATCCAGCGAAGCAAAATAATAACACAACTCTCGTAAACCAAATATTGTGAACTTTAAACAGTACATGCTTCCAACCCCCGAAATCGTTTCTTCATTTAAAATATTTAAAACTGTGTAAATTAACCACTGTCTGGAACTAATGCAAAGTAAATTCCCTACATCTCCTACAAAAAACAACCTCACATCAAAATTAGTAGCAAAATCTCAGAAAATCAATACATATAATAATTCACATGCACCATGTCTAGTAATCATCTTTTCGTTATGTAACATTTCAGACACTACCACAGTCGCAAACACAGTCTCAGTATTCCGTAGTTCGTAATAAGACAACTACTCATACCATAGAGCCGATTCAACTTTTTTTTAATTCACCTGTAAATGGAAAATATTACATTACAATCTATTAAGCCGAGGTAATACAAAACGCCACCCTAACGTTAGTAATATGAAACGGTTTAGTCACTGACTTGTTAGAACACAAATGAATTGAATATCAATCGGAATATCTACCACCTTAATAATTTGAATGAGAACTGGGCCCCTACATAGAGGGAGCAATGAGTCGTTCTTTAAAATTCAAGCGAAACAATTAATAGACATGCACGGAACAGTATTACTCACCGGATGTTGCATGCAATTCTGAGTTCTGAATGGATAAAGTGAAGTAGTTAGAGAACTTACAAATCGCTTGATTAGGCCTGCCACACCCATCGCCCCGAGCTTGTGTGTAAACCCGATTCTGCTGGTTCTTGCATCCGCTGCAACTTTGCATTTTCGAGATTTGTCCTGGTATACTTTGTTAGAAATCGAGGCCCATATGTTATTCCAAGCCTTGACAGTCAAACCATGAGCAATTGGTGTTAACTGCTTGCAATTGTTCTTTTTCATGTGGTTTCTTGTTCTCTGTCTCCACTGTCTTATATTAGCCCCAACGTCCTCTAAAACAAAGTCAATGTCATAATTCCCTGGATACAATTGCTTAACCCTATCCCCAAATCGCCGCTTCACTTCCTTTGGTTGCTGAGTCCAAGGCAAATCCCACTCGAAGATCCAAGGAGCCCTGTCGTGGGTGTAACTCTGCATGTGCTTCCAGAATCTCCCGATCGGATGCCCCAGCGAGTTCACTTCACATGGAGGGACGTCCTTCACCGTTTCCCATAGGCCATTCGAATGTGGGTCAGTGATTATATGACCCTCAAGTAAACTCGGAGTGGATGAATCTACAGAATCAGATTTCCACTTCCTATCCCCTCTAGATAAACATACCTGAATGTCGCTAGACAACTGCGGAATTTCTTGGAGCTTCAGTCGGCCACCCTTACAACTCTCCCTTGGAGACTGTGCCTTGAGCTTTCCTCCAGACTGGAGCTGGTTACGCTCCTCCTGCAACCTTTTTAACTCGTTGTCAATCACCTCAACTCTCTTCTGAGCCTCGGCTTCTCTCTTCTTCATCTTCTTTTCATTTTCTGCCTCTTTTTTCTTCCTGTACCTCTCAGCCTTTGATGATTTCGAGGGGTTTTCAGCCTCTTTCTCCCTAGAAAACTCTCTAGTCTCTGTCACTCTGCCCATGTTTTCTGCTAGTTCCTGCGTCATTACACGAAAATAACTTTAGTTCCTCTGAAAGTGAACTCAGTCCAATAATAAGCTTAATCGATCATCACAGTAACATAGTACTCTGTTTAGGTATACTGACCTATAACACACTCTGCCATCTCATAAGTAATTTGTAAATAAATCACAAAACAAATAGTTAAAGAAAATTATTTACTAGAAATTCCAAAAACCATTCAAGTCATTCCAAGAAACTCACACTGGCTTTCTTGTTAAAGAAAGCTGCGACCTCGTCAACCGGCATCTGTCTGAGAAGGCACTCTAGCTTTTTCGATATGTCATCTTCAGAACATTGTCCACCCGGGAGGCTAGCAGTCTCCTTCGTTGCATCAGCTCCCTTTACAGATGGCGATGATGGAGTTTCACGAGTGGCTGGAATTTTAGGAGGCCTTGTAGGTGGGGATGCATGCGCTGGAGAATTCTTTTTCTTGGTACTAGTAGGACTCCTTGATTGCCCTTTTACCTGTTTCAGGTGATCAATGCGTTCCGCCATACTAATGAATCTGTAAGGTTCTTGTTGCTCTTCTGAAGGACTATGGTCTGCAGCAGTTCCTGTGATATTTTCTACCGTCATTTCCCTTTCTTTTGTGGATCTAACATTGCCATGCATATCCGGCGTCGTCGTAGCTTCTGGGGTCGGAGAGAGCTTACCCGACTCCACAGCAGGTTCTCGGTTTGTTGTGGTCACGCGTAAGAGTGCCCCAGCGCCTTCTTCTAGAACATCAGGAACCACATGTTCCGGCACAGTTGGAGGATTCGCAACCTCTGCATATTCGTCAACATGAATTGGCAAAATATTCTCTTTCTCTCCGCGGGGTTCAGGTTCAGTAACTGAATCTGGTCGAGCAAAGCTAAAGTGACAGCTATCTTCCTCCGGATGGTCGTGGTTAACGTAGTTTACAGCTTCGGTGTGTGGCGAACTCTCGACTTCACAGACTTCACGACCGGGTTCGTCCATTGCTGGAGAAACAAAATGATTTAGGGAGTCAGTGTGGACCACATTTGGAGACGGTGGCACCTGTGGTGGAACTAACATAGCCCGCGTGTAAAATGAACTCCCCGTACGTATGAGTCCTTCCTTCACTGGTTCTTTTCCAGCACATCTGGTGACGACCCCGTCTTCAGTGACCACCGCTTTCTCTTTTTGTTTTTTAATCGAGTTTTCTATCCCCGTCAGAAGCACTGTTCTATCTCCACTCGAAATTGGAGCAGAACAGGCGGGCATGGTCAACTTCTTTCTTGATGTTCTTGCTTGGTGGTCAACAAGTACTTCATTCTCCATCCTTCCTCTTTCTTCTGTCCCGATAGGTGAGCTTCTACTAGCCATTCCCTTTACAAGTTCAGCCACCTTCACCTTTGGTCTCCCACTTGCGGAATGCACCACCTCCACAACCTCCGTCGAAGCCTCAACCTCGACGTCATCGGAGATTGTGTTTTTTGCATGCTTATTCTTCCCCGATGTCCTACTGGTGGCATGCAGTGTAGAATCCCGCGCTTCCATGCAAGATGAAACTTTCTGTGTACCAGTTGTTTGCCGCTTCGAAATCCTCTTCTTCTTCACTGGAGATTTTATCACAACGTCAATTGTTGTGTCTGACTTCCGGAGATTGAGCGTGATGGTCTCTTCCTCCTCACCCTCCGCTGCGCTGGTGCGTTCGCTTTTTTTCTTCGTCGTGTAGGTCGGCTTCTTCTCCCGATGCTTTCTTTTTAACCCCGCCATTTTTTTAACGACCACCGTTTGTGAATGTTCAGCCTTCGTAGGTTGTACTGATCCTCCTCGGTACAGTTGATCCACATCTTTAACGCGCATGACTATGTTCTCGTCATCTGAGTGCCCAATTCCGGTGTCTGACACCATCGCATTTCCCCTCGAAGACCCGGTACCAAAGAGGTTCTCTTCAGTATTTCCCATTGACATTTGCCCTCGCTTCTTAAAAGATGGACTCGATCTTCTACAACATGCCAGTGAAAAAGCCCCTGCTCAGAGCCGCACAAGCAAACCGTTATAATTATATACATTTTCCTATACAATTATAGTAGAATTCAAAACGTCAACTTCTTTATATAAATAAACAGATATAAAAAAAAACCAAGAATACAATTGTCACTTGCATCCCCATGATAAGTATACAAAAGCAGGCACTATATGAATTACGTGAGTACCTTCACTCTTGCAGGGATTGAGAAGTAACAATTACCCTAAGTGCGCCCAAGTCGGAGGTCACGTTGATGACACGAGCACCTGCAGGGGAGGGGCGAAGTAGTGGAAGGATGGCTTTGGTGACACGCTTCACACCATAGTAGTTTGTATCAAGTATCTTTTCTTCGGTCTCAGCACGAGATATGGCCGCATTATTCACCTGCTCTCCCCACAAATCACCAAAATTAATCAGTGATCACACCCGAAATATCATTCGAAGTTCATTTTGAGGTTCTGTGACCTTAAATGTTCCTACTAGCATACGAGTACAAGATCATTCTACAACAGGACAAACTGCAAACATGGTTTACTTTCCTAGAAACAGAGGAGTAGAGCCTCTATCTGAAGAGGGAAGTGAAACATACGTCCAGGAGTGGCACTTCAAAAAAGATGGCAATAAGGAAGAGATGAGTCAGGGCAATTTCAATGGGCAAGTTGGAAAGGAGAAAGATTCTCTCTTTTTCTTCGCTGAGAATGATCAAGAAACTAAAATTTTGGTATAGACCGCAGAAAGCATGGCACATCATGGAGGACGATGGTGTGGCTTTCTAGGACTCAGCCCATATCTGATGTGATAAATCTAGTTCATGTCGAATCACATCGTTCAAAGTTTGAACTGGTAGTGCAACTCTGAAGCGCACTTAAGGTGTGATGCCAAAAAAATGAGACGTACCAAGATGTCAACTCCACCGTATGTTTGGCGTAGCCTTTGATCAAGAGCAGCCACAGACTCATCACTGGTGACATCGAGAAGATGGAATGCAACAAGGTCTTGGGTCTCCGGTCCAACTTCTTTCCTCAAAGCCTCGACTGCGGCTTTCCCTCGCTCTTCACTGCGTGCAGTTACCACCACGGTAAGTCCATTCTGAGCAAGCTGGCGTGCAATCTCGTAACCAATGCCCTGGTTGGAGCCTGTGATTACCACGACTGAATCCTTTGGCCACAACAAGGGCAGAGGCACATTGTATCCAAATCTCAATCCCGAAGAAAACTTAAAAACAAAAAACAAGTCATATAAAACCTACCTCACACTCCGGTCTCCCATACGACAGGGACTAGTACTATATATCCAGCTCGAGACGCCATGCTATCCTCTGAATCTTTGCAAGAGGTACCGTGCGGAAACCACTACTTCTGGAACGTAAGCATTGTCAAGGGTTAGAAAGGTCGGTCGCATAGAGATTGGAGTGAGACTCCTGAGGTAACACGACGGTGGGCGAGAGACACGGTGCTTACAACCTCTGAAAGTGGGGGGGAGGGGCGGTTCAAGTGATGGCCTCGGCCGCAAGTCCATACAATTACTCCCGGTAGACTATGTAGAGCAAGATGTCTCATCAACATTCAGTATGGACTTACTAATTTAAATTAGACGTCTGCGTGAACAGGGTGCAATGGCCTGGTGACGTCACGTTAGTACATGGCACTAATGGGACTAGTCACAGTACATATTAATTTTAATAATGGTGCAATGTGTAAACGATCCAAATTCATTACAATACTAACCTTAAAAACTAAAATTAATTACGTATTTGTAATCCAATTCCAGAGTTCCAATAAAATATGTTTGTTCCATGTTTAATTCATTGTTTAATTTTTGTATTGAATATATTCCTTGTTTAGTATTTGTATTGAATTCAAAGATGAAACAATAATGTTTAACCACTACAGGAGTAACTTGCAAATGTCGGAATTTTTAAGGGGTTGGGGAGGTGCCTGTGGCTTAAATTTTACAACGAAATTTTTTTGATTTATATGTTACTGTTTGCCATAGAGGGTTTAGCGTTATTCATGTAAAATGTTATAAAATATTATATTTTATTTAATTCAAATTATGTTATTTAATCCAATAATATTTAAATGCAAAATGTAATGATTTAAATCACAAATAATGCATATGACTTCATAATTCTGTATTACACTTATGACAATTAACTATGTGTAGACCGCCACATACTAGCTTACATTAAATTCTAAGCCATTCTTTTAAAAAGGCTTCCTTTAATTCATCTTTATTTTATTGCTACTTTAATTTTAATTTCATCACTACAATTACAATTGTACTGAAATGTATTTTATTTTTATAATTTTGCCGTTATGTTTCATATCAACTAAAGTTTCAACCATTATTTTATGAATTTAAAACGCATTACTAATTTTAACCAAATACTATAAATTTTTATTAATGACTATAAATTTTAACCACATAAGATTAATTACTATAAATTTTAACCAAATAAGATTAATTACTATAAATTTTAACCAAATAAGATTAATTACTATAAATTTTTATTCTTTTTTCTATGATTTAAATCAAGTTATTAAGATATTATAAAACAATTCACTCAAAAAACCATAAATACATTCAGTAGTAATAGAAGACATCATTATATTTAGAAATAGCACAAAACAATATGTATGTTCCATTGAGAATTATTATTAGATCTATTTAAAATTAAAGGAATACAAATGAGACTTTAAATTCGTTTGAACTGAACTCTATTGAAAATTTGTGGAAGTTTAAAGATTTGATTCATTACCCAAAAATGCCATGAAATAAGTAAGGACTAATACAAACCATTCATGAAACTATTCATTTTAAGTATGCTTAATCACGTTAAATCAATTATTTTTAGTAGAAGTTCAAAAATTAGGTGGTTCGTAGTATATTAGAAAAATAGAAATGCTTGGAAAGTTTTGAGGTACACATGTATTTTTATTTTAAGATGTTAAACTGAACTTTCCTAACATTCCAACTTAGTTTGAAATTCCAAAATCCATTCATTTCTAAGCAAATTTTTGCATTCCAATGTTGGTGTACTTTTTAACCCAATCGTCTCTATTTAGAACTTGTAATCCTTTCTTCTATTGGTGTACACTTTCATGATATATGAATGCCACCACTAGTATGATAATTGTAAAAGCACAAATTGTAAATTGCTACATTATTGTTCTTCGGGTTTGAATAGTGAAGTGATAAAAGAAATCCTCAATATGTTATTAGCGTTGATTGGTGGAAGAGTGTTTATATAATTCACGAAATGTTCTAGTTTAATCAATTTTAAATTTTCATACCTTATTTAGATTGATCTAATCATACAAAGAACAATACAGTGAGCCGGGGTGGATTGTAACAGTGATCCATATATTGAATCAATCACCACTGAAGATCTCTAGAAGAAGTTCATCTACTGGGGATTGCAATGGTTGCTTCGTTCCACATATATTTGAATAGCAAATAGTTCTCTCGTAAGATGCCTTGATATGTATTAACTCTTTGTATTCATGTTTGGTAATGATGATTTTATTTGCTTATGAATGTAGACCATGTTAATACAATAATGATTTGTTTTAATTGATGCACAATACAAACATTGGATAATGCACTATTTCTTTCATTTACCCATCCTCATCACGGTATCATTCCATAATAAGAATTTCACAGGTAGTCCTTCATCCATATCGCATCAAGTATACTTCCAATTATTTGAAAAAAACAATCTAATTTGTTATATTTTAGAGTTCAATAGTATATTTTAAATCGTTTTTAATATGGTTATTAAATGTTTTTTTAAAATTAAACTATACATTTAACAACACCCATGTAAATGTATATGAATTTTAGTGTTAATATTTTATTAAAACCTAAAATTTTAAATAAATTATTTTATTTTCCCTCAAAAGCACTTAAAATTTTTAATTTCCAACGTGAAGAACTATTTAATTAAATCTATAATTGTACATATTAAATGTTAAAATTCCAGAATTACAATTAAAATCTTCAATGTTTACATTATACCATAAGATTGAATTTCAATTCATCACTACATTTGGTGTACACGCTGAAAATTTTTAATTTCCAACGTGAAGAACTATTTAATTAAATCTATAATTGTACATATTAAATGTTAAAATTCCAGAATTACAATTAAAATCTTCAATGTTTACATTATACCATAAGATTGAATTTCAATTCATCACTACATTTGGTGTACACGCTGAAGTATATATTAATATGGAACAATTGTAAGGTAATAATTTGCAAGATTTTTATTGATCAAATTCATTAATAAGTTTACGCAAATTTTATAGAAAAATATAGTGAAATTTGTGAAGGAAACGAACTTCACACGTTGTTCGCTTTAAACTATCAGTTTGGAATAATTGCAGCGAAGAATGTGTGAGGAGCTCATCTATCACTTCATGTCTCTTTATTGGAAAATGACATTTGGCAATTCCTAGGTACATATATAGTTGAATCATATATATCCTTTTACACGCTTATCATACGTATGATCGATATAATGTACGAGGAGAATTGTGGAAGTCTTCTCTACACCTTCAAGAACCTAGGATTTGTGTATTAATAACACATAATTTTATATTTAATAAGATAAAAAAATAGAACTCTTTGCCCATGTACTGATTTGAAGCCACTTAATATTTATGAAATACTTTTTAAGCAATGTTTTACAAGAATGTATTAAACGTTTAGGCAAACAAATTAGTTTTTAATTCATCAAGTTAGATGAAATTCATGTTGTTCTAAATTACCTTTGTTTTTCTCTTTATTAAAATTTTGTTATTAGATTTAATTTTTTTTTTTAAATTTATTTTTTTGGCAATCAAATTAGTCTTTAAATCATCAAGTTCACTGAAATTCATGCTGTTCTAAATTAGTTTTGTTTTCCTTTTCATGAAATTTACATTGTTAGATTAATTTTCTCTTTATTAAATTAAATTTAATTTAAAGAATAACATTTTATTATGGTTTATAGAATAATAATTACAATTTGTTAAAAGTTTATTTTTAACTTATTTTTTATCTTCACTTCTCTATTGTTGTAGCATCCATTTCATTGATATATTTAAGAAGTCATGGGTATGGACATCTTTTGCTGTTGGATTTTGCTAGGAATGGGTCCGTATGATTTGATCTTACTTATTAGTTCTTATCATAGTAAGATTTAATAATTCAAATATAATTAAGAAAATAAGAAGTTCTTAAGCACTTGGTCTAAGAAATATTGATTATTACATTAACATTTTGCACGTCATTAACTTACGTTTATGTTTTAAAATTCTTTAGTGCCAAAATTAATAAGCTAGGATTTAGCATAGAAGATATAGAGTTACGGGTATTTAAAAATAAAACGTCTACATAATTAATGTAATTAAAAATGGTATTTTAATTAAAAAAACGAAACAACGAGAACAATGCAAAACAATTTAAAATAAATAATTCCAGATTTTGTAAACGTTTAAAACATATAAAATATACGTACTTATCTTAGGGTAATTTAGAAATTTAAAATTAAATATAATTTCTTCAAATTAATTAACTATTTTTACGTTTAATTTTCATTCCATAAATGAATTTATATTTTTTAAATAAAATTTATTTTTTAAAATTAATGAAGATTATATAAATTCGTATTGGAGGTTTTGTCGTTCTTGTAACGCATGGTTATCTTAAATATCATTTTTAATATATACAATCTGTGGAAACCATATGAACTCAGATTCGAAGCATTGTTAATATCATTTTTAGTTATACAATTTCACGAGATCAAAGAAACTTTTGAGTAGGCTTAGCAGTGGTTACATTAAGGAATACATTGAAAAATATAGCATTACACATTAATTGTTCAGTACATTGTTTCGATTACATATCCAGAAATAGAGTAAGTAATGCAATTTTGTGATCTTTAATGTATTGGAGATTAATATCGGAATTAATTTTGTTTTTAATATTACAACATTATAAGTCGGTTCAGAACAGAAATAGAAATATATTTTACAGTAGACTATTTTTTACTATTTCAGAAATTTTAATATATACTTATTCCATCACTAACAAATACCATGAAGATATGCCTACAACGTACTGTAAAATTAATAAATCGAAGTGGAAGAATTATTCTTCTTAAGAATAATCTGAACGTACATACAGAAAATGGAGCAATGAGTTCACAATGAAAGGATGTCGTGGCAAAAACTCAAATCGTATAGTGACCTATGTCAAGATAATGACTATATCACAACTGTTCAGCACCTTTAACTGCGCCACATATTACCCTTAATCAAGTACTGTAATCCCAGACTCACTAACAGTAAGCTTCCTCGGTAACTGGACAGCACGGGTAAACCCATCAGTAGAAAAAATAATTCCCTTGTGTGAAAGTAACAACCTCAGTTGATTCAGACAAGAGAAAACAACGATTCAATTGTCGGGAACCACGCGTTCCAAATAAGATTAATTGTACAATGTACTTAAGTTCAGGGTTTATACCCTGTGCAGAGAATACCATTTCCATTTCAAAGTTTTCATTTCAAAACTTTGTTAATAAAATTCACATATACAGTGAATTTTAATATACAAATTTGGAAAATCCAAAAAAAAAAAAAAAAATTTAGATAGAAAATGAATATCACAATTATAATTTCACAATGATAAAGTTATACACTACATTGTTTCCATTGACAGTGTTGTTTTAATGAAGTTGCATCTTTCATAACCCCAAATTCGGTACAGTGTCCTCCATGGCTACCTTTTTCATTATATTAGTGTATCACTGTAAGTTAGAAGTTGAATTGTGTTCTGATCTAAATTGGAAATTGGTTATAGTTAGTCTATGATCAAGTGTGAGAACATGTACGCTAACTATATTTGTTTTTGGTTTTTTTATTCACCTCTCTATGTGCTGCAAAGTACAATGCAAATAAATAGTTGACCTCTAGGTAGTTCAATAAAGTAAAGTTGATTTTACTTTCACCCCACACATTTCGAAATGAGAAAGGTGTACTTCTTTTTCTTTTTCATCTCAGCTCAAGTAAACATAATTTACTTTAGCAAGCTTCGTGGTAGTATATAAAGATATCCGGATAGATGTCCTTATATATTTAATGTTGATTACCTACAAAGTCGTAACCTGTGGCATTGCATATATTTCATCCGTTACAATCTTCCAGAGTGGTAGATGTTGGTTAATTGTATCTTGCCGTGAATACAACATTTTCTGTGTTTGAAATATTTACTCTGTGCCATATTAACAATTCATACAGTCTTCAATTTTCATCATGCCTCGCACGCACAAAGTGGTGGATGTTGCACAATTCACTCCCAGCACCTCCACGGGGGGTGGTAGTGTCCCACCTGCCATACAATCTCCACCACCGATTCTCACCAGAGCACGGAAGAGGAGAAGAGGTGACAATGTAAGAGATGCAACCGCAACGGAGTTGCCGGAATTCAAAGTGTTCTGTCCATGCAGGAAGTGTGCAGAGGCAGAGAAACCAAGTATGAGATTCCTTAAGATCGTACATGAACACATTGCTCGTTACAAAATGTCAGCCAAGTATCAGGTGATACAATACTTCCATCATCTACATATGGCTTTTATGGTTGTTCTTTTGGATTTATTTGCTTGAAAAGACACCTTTTTGATATGTGCTACATCAGTTTTCAAAAACAGGTAATACTTATTGACTATAAGTAAAGGAATATTAAATTATAAAATACTATGTCAGTGATAAGATGTTTTTATTCTAAATTTATTCTGCAAGTGTGAAGAGTTTTAAAAACAAAAGTAATTGATTTTTAAAGTAATGATACGACAAATCTATAAAAAGTGAGTACAATGAGAGATCCTTGTGGATTCAGCCATACAAATATTATTAAAATTTCTAAGAGATGGTTCTCCAGCCTCGCAGCTTGGTTTTCAATACTCGTAGCACACATTTATGTAATCTACTGCAATTCATTATTTGTCATACTAGTAAGTGATCAAAATAATCCCAGAATAATCTAAATTTTCATGTCCAGCGTGGGCCGTGGATATCCAAAGCCTATAGGCTGCAGTCGTTCATCTTACTATCATCTGACATATGTGTGCTTTTTTTTTTTTATTTGCAGGAACTATATGAAGCTCAAATGTTAACTGTTGATCCAACGGGTTCTGACTCGTATGAACAGGAGTCGTACCAAATGGATGAACCTGAAGAAATCCCTCAGTCAGACGATCCGCACTTTGATGAAGACTTTGTACTGGATGAATACATGAATTTACTTCGTGGTTTTCATGATGATGGTGAAGCTAATACTGCGGGGACTACAAATAGTGTGGGTATAAAATTATCTGAGATTGAAAAAGAAGCCTTGACCATGATTTTTGATGGAGCAACTTCGAGCAGGTTATCCATAATTTTTCTTTTCCTTAGCATTCAAGCTCAGAATCGAATTTCTAACGTGGCTATGGATGCCATATTTAAGGCAATATTTGAGAAAATAATTCCCGTTGAATTAAATTCAAAAATGCCTACAACAAGGGCAGAGGCTAGAAAAATTATAAGCCATGTGGGCTTAGACTACACAGTCTACCATTCTTGCCCGTGTGACCAAACACTATATTACGGTCCGTTGAAAAAAGATTTACAATTTTGCCCCCATTGCAAATTGTCACGTTACCAAGAAACAACACAGAGTAAGACGGTTCCACGAAAGGTATGCAATCATTAATTTTATTTTGGCTCAACAAAATGATAGAGTAATAGTAGGATGAAAACCCTCTTTTTTGTCTAAAAAATTTGATTGTGTTGACATTGCTCTAGTGTACATAATTAGGATATTTTATATTTTTCAATTTTGTTTAAGTTTAAAATCCAACAAGATCTTTCAGTGTTAAGTACTCATGTTAAAAAATTGAATTGTTGCAGAGAATGTGGTATTTTCCAATCATCCCAAGGTTACTGGCTTATTATAGGAGTCCAAGTTTAAGTCAACTGATGATATGGCACCGTGATAATCGAAGTAAAGATGATGTAATGCGAATTCCGGCTGATAGTCCAGCATGGAAGACTATGGAGGCAAAGTACGATAAAATGAAAGACGCTAGAAGTGTAATGCTTCAAATCAGCACAGACGGAATAAATCCAGCTGGGATAAATTCAGTGAGCCATTCACTATGGCCCATAACAATAACACTGCTAAACCTGAATCCACAATTGGCCATGCATAAAGGACACATAATTTTATCGACAATTGTACCAGGTTACCAACTTAAAACTGTACGCTCTAATTAGTTCATGATATCGTCATTATTTTAATTGCATTTTACTTCAATGTTATACATTCTACATACGAGGTCATCCATTCAGAGAACATGTCAACAATAACACACCATCCATGACTTACTTTGTTTTATTGTATTGCAGGGAAAAAAAAGGTGAAAAACTTCAACACATACATGGAGCCCATGATTGATGAGCTTCTCAAGTTATGGGTGGATGGTGTAGAGGCATATGACGCTGTCACAAAAGAAACGTTCCAACTTTATGCTATGTACTTGTGGTCATTGCACGACTATCCAGGGTACGGGGTATTTTCTTCGTTACAGACTCAAGGCTTTAAAGCTTGTCCACCGTGCGGACCAGATGTTATTGAATCGGAAAAATGTATGCACTTCAACAAGGTTGTATACTTAGGCCATAGAAAGTACCTTCCTTTGCAGCACAAATATAGATCTAGCAGGAACAAAAAATTGTTCAATGGTAAGTCTTATAGTAAAATTCCAAAACCTGGGAGAACAAATGGATGCTTCTGGGAAGAGCAATGGAAAAAAGTGCAGGATAATACCTTGTCTCTGAAGGACTCTGGGATGAAGGAGAAGTCCATTTTATTCAGGCTCCCATATTACAAGGTGGGTACTCAATGACCAATTATGGATAGGAAAAAAGATATATGCTGTTCAGTTTGATTTGTCATGTGCTGTTATGATCCTGAGCCTAGAGTGTGCATGCCACCGTACTACATGTATTACATGTGGTTGCTACTTTACTTATAGTAAAAAAACTGTCATGCTAGAGACTGAATGAGTCTTGTTCACCTAGATGTATGACTGAGATGATATATGAACTTTGATTTATTATTCTGTAAAATAGTATGTTTAGTATGGAGTAATGCAGCTGTTGTATATTTAAATTTTATGGTGAGTGTGAACATACTAAACAGATGAAGTAATGTGTGGAGTGTGGAACAAGTCACGGTGAACTAGACTTATTCAGGCTATACCTTGACAATATCTTTACTATAACTGACATTGTTTTTTAGTATCTGACATTGTCAGACATTCGACGTTTACTGTAACTGAGGAAGTAGTAAGTTATGTGGAGTGTGGGATCTTCAGTAACAGTGACATTGTTATTTATACCCTGACTATAACTACCAATGTCAGGAATAAATTACGGTTTTATTATAACTCAGGAAGTGAACTGTGGAGTGTGGGATCTTCAATAATTTCACCAATAGAATACCAAAGTCTCTAATATAAACAAAGTAAAATAGGTCACTTGACTCTTTCTGACATACCGTATGCCAAATTTAGTTTTTCTCATGTTTTTCAATTAAATGTTTCACAGTTCTTACGCACAATAATAATCTATTTTGGCTGGAACAGGAATTGCTCGTTCCTCATCTGTTGGATGTAATGCACACAGAGAAAATATATGTGCCTCACTTTTTAAAACCTTTTCAAATTGCAAAGGTACAAAGTCTGATTCTATGGCATTGCGACGTTCATTACAACATTTCAATGTACTTCCGCGCTTTCACCCCCAAGAAGCTGGCGTAGATGATAAGGGTACAACGAAGTGGACATACGCACCTGCAAATTGGATTTGGACCACAAACGAATATGATAATATCATAAAGCTGATTTCATCCACTAGGACGCCTTTTGGCTACGGCTCAAGCTTCCAACATAAGTTCAACAATCGGAAAGTCGTCGGATTCAAAACACACGACTACCATAATTTACTTCATGATCTACTTCCTATTGTGGTTAGGGGAACCTTGACCGATGGAATACGACGGATTGTGTATCGTTTATCGGCCCTATTTCGTTGGGTATGCTCCAAGGAAATTAAAATCTCCGACTGCCCGAAGATGAAAATTGAAGCCTCAGAAATCGTGTGTGAAATGGAGATACAATTACCTACATCAATTTTTGACATACAACTCCATAATGTAGTACATATAGTGGAAGAAGTTGAGCTTTGTGGTCCTGTCCATGTTCGCTGGATGTATCACATAGAAAGGTACCTGAAGGTTTTAAAAGATTATGTTCGACAACGGGCTAGACCGGAAGGATCTATTGCAGAGGGTTATATTTGCGCCGAGGCGATGTTTCACGTGAATGAGTATACAATGCAGTTGCATGGAAACGCAACCGTGCTTCAGAAACCCACCGAAGAGGATATCCGCACGAGGGGGATTGTGTTGCCAAAGAATTCAAAATATCAAGTGGTTGACCCAGTTTTTAGGGAACAAGCACATCGCTTTTTGTTATTAAATGCAACATGCATGGAGCCATGGAGACAACGTTACGATGTGGAGACCAAAGAAATGATACCAAGGCCATCATTGAAGGAGTGGGTCCACAGTGCAGTTCAAAAGGACATTGCCGCAAACAAGCATGTGTCGCAAATGGTCATGGATATTGTTATTGGACCAGGAGAGAAAGGATATTTTTATACAATGTGTTGGGCCTATGGAAGTCACTATCGAATCATGGCAAGGGATCTAAAAAAGAAAACCACACTAGACTCAGGGGTGTCAGTGGTATATGAGTTGGAAGATGGACAAACAGAATTTTATGGATACATAGATAGCATCGTACGCTTTGATTTTGATAGTTTTCAAACGGTGTTGTTTAAGTGCCAGTTCTGGAATTCCGTCGGTGGACAACGGGGCAGAAACGCTACGGTACTGGAAGATGAATGCGGGTTTAATTGTGTGAAAGCGGGGGAGTTCATACGAGCTTCCCACTTGGAAGATGATCCGTTCATTTTCCCTAAAGATGTGACCCATGTTTTCTATGTGGAAGATACTATAAACGTAGGATGGAAATTGGCAATCAAAGTGAAACCCAGATCAAAATTGGTTCATTATAAGAGGGTCGTACACGTGGCAGGAACTGGCGATGAAGGGTCCCCCGATATGAGTAACCGGCAAAGGACGGCGGAGAACTATAGCGGAACTTCCACAAATTATGAACAGTCCCCAGATGCAGCTCCCATTGATGAAGCTGGCCCGTCAAACCGCGAAGTTGCATCTTTTGAAACACTCCCACCAAGTGCTGAGCGTATGGGAGATCTGGTTGCTGTAGAAGCAGACGACGATGCAGGGGAAGGTACAGAGGAAGAGGAAGAGAGGTTTTTTGAACCTGTCAATGTAGTAATTGATGAATTTTACCCTGAGGACGAGGAGCCAGAAATGTTTAATTGGAATTACCCACCTGGTATGGACGAAGTTGTTGATGAAGAGGAATTGGCTGATTTGGAATCAGATGGTGAAATGGACGATGAGAGAGCACTAACATGAGTGCAGAATTAAATGAATACGGTTCATTATCATCTCAGCAACTACAACACGTACCATGACAATGTAATGGACGATGAGAGAGCACTAACAGGAGTGCAGAATGAAAGGAATATGTCCCATTATCATCTCAGCAACTAGAACACGTACCATGACAATGTAGATCAGCACATTATAATATTCCAAAATGTATTCCAAATTATTCTTTTAATTTTACAAAGTAATGTACATTTCATAATTATTTTAATTCAAATTTTGTCTTTGATATAATGTATAACAACTTTATTTAAAATTTAACATTTAACAAATGATGTTTCATTTAATAAAAAGAATTCCATTTCATTCTCAACAGTTGCCTTGCTTGTTACAATTTTTTTTAAAAGAATAAAGATATTAAAAAACACTATTCTCACTCTTATTGATTATACCTTATTGATTATACCTTATTTAAATGAATTATACCTTTTCTAAATTAATTAACTGTTTTACATTTAATTTGCAGTTTTTATATGTATTTATATTTCAGAAATTAAATTGCTTTTTAAAAATTAATGTACATTATATAATTTCTTATTGGGGATTTTGGCTTTGTCGTAATGCATGGTTATCTTAAACAAAATTTTAAATATATAGAATGTTTGGAAACTCTATGAACTGAAATTGTAAGCATGTTTCATCCCATTTTTAATTATACAAGTTCACGGAATTTAAAAACTTATGAATAGTCATAGGGATGGTTACACTAAGGAATAAATTAAAACTGTACCATTTCACATTAATGGTTGAGTACAGTGTTACGATTATATATCTAAATATAAATTTAGTAATGAAATTTTGTGGTCTACAATGTATTTTTTATTTTTTCAGTTTTTAAGTTTTATTTTTGTTTGAAAATCGGAATTAGAAAGGTCCATTCAACTTCGTATTACCCTGATCATCAAAGAGAATACACAATTTATTGAATAGGCATGAACGTACTGGATACACGTTTCCATCATATCTGAACTCGAACAATGTCACTTATCCAACTCACACACACAGTGGCAAATGGAAAAAAAAAAGACTTCCCTGTAAATCATGTTGTCCAAGATTGGAGTGTCTTACCAAACGAGGCTCAACTTGTCATTACCAACTAAAATATTATAATTCAGTTTTGACCAGAAATATAAAGATATTTTACATTCAAGTGTTTTTTACTATTTCAGGAATTTTGAATATATACTTCTTCCATCACTAACAAATATACTGAAGATCTGTATACTACCTATTGTAAAGCTAATAAATCGAAGAAGAAGAATTGTTCTAAAAAAATAATCTGAAGAAACATACAGAATCGGTAAAATCAGTGAGCAATGGAAGCATGACGAGGCAAGAACTCCAATCCTCTAATGTCGCTATGTCAAAATAATGATTAAATCACAACTGTTCAACACCTTTAACTGCGTCACATATTACCCTTTAGCAAGTAATCCCGGAATCACTCACAGTAAACTTCCTCATCAGGGATAAACCCGTCAGTAGGAAAAACAAATCCCCAGTCTGAAAGCAACAACCTCAACTGATTTGGACAAGAGAAAATGACGATTCAATAGTCGGGAACCACGCATTCCCTGTGAAACGTAATTTTTTCCCCAAACGTAGCGATAACGTAGCTTTTTCCGACAAAACTGACAGGTTTTTCGAAACGTAGCTAATTCCTCTTAGAACGTAGCGAATCCTTCGAACGTAGTTCCTCAAACGTAGCGCCCAGTGTACGATTCTAGTAGTGTATAAGAAGCCAAAATTTTAATTGTACATTGTTTACATTTATGAAGATATGTAGTGTTTGAAATGAGAATTCTAGTTCCACTTCAATGATTCCAATTCTTTGAAAACTACCATTATGATGTTATAGTTGTAGAAAATCTGAAATTGATAATTTGATAAATTAACTTTAGTAATTTTTGTTCAAAATACATACATAAAGAGAATGTAAAGAGGATTGATACAATAGGAACATGAAAGTTTGATGATGAGAAGGTCTAGAGAGTGCCTATAGAAGAAAAAGATAGTCCGGAAGTTGATGATTTGATCATTCATTACTTGTAGAGAATCTGGAGACAAAGATGATAGCTATTGCATTGTCAATAAATCAATACTATGTTGGCATTATGAGAATTCAAAGAAGAAAATGACATGTATTGACAACTTGACAATGTAAGGGCATGTAGAGAATGTGATGGCCAAAAGAATCTATTGAAGAAATAGACAGTTTGAAAATTGACGATCTTATGATATAAGGGCCTATAAAGAATCTAAAAAAGAAAGGGACATTTGAAAACTTGATACTAAAATAATTGGCACATAACAATTTTCATAGGGCATTCACCGCATCAAAATCTTCCACATTCCAATAGGAATTGTTTGCTCTACTTTGAAAAAATGATCATGTTCCAGCCATCATGCAATTAAATTGAGCATGAAACATGCATTTAAATTGAGCATGAAACATGCATTTAAATGAATCATTTTAAATCATGTCTAATATCATATTTTGAGCTTTCTTATCAAAACTTAATTAATTTTGAAGTTAAATGTATAAGTGATACATTAACATTGTACTACATTGTCTACAATAAATCATTTGCTTTGCTATAAACACATTTGTAGTTCAATATTTCACCATAGCAAGAAGATGGATCATTGTACAAGTTTACAACTATAAGGTGAATGCTTCCATGGTCCAAATTATCCACCTTGAAAAAGCAACATTCAATTCTTTCAGTGTTGAGAGCAAATTCCAAGACAAAATGGACTTGGTTTCATCATTCTATATCTCATCATAGATACGTGAAGTTTGCGCAACAAAAAAGCAATATCTGATGAATTCCACAATATCTTGGCACTTTTCTTCTAGCTTGTCTAAACGACTTCCCCACTATTTCATTTTGAACCTAAATAAAGAGCCCTGGAATCAATGTAAAGTATGAATACATACCGTGATGTTTGTCCAAAAATAATTTAAAAAATAAAAAACTTAAAAATTAGAAAATTATGAAGATATAGAAACAAAAATAGAAAAAAATAATTTTTGTTGTATTTTTTAATTTTAAAACCATACAAGGTCATTTTTACTGATTTTTTTTTTGCTAAAAAACAAAAATTGAGAAATTTAGTTTTTGAGAGACAATCCTTTTTTTTTCAAAAAAATAAATGTTCATTGGTCAGGTGGTGAACCTGCTATGGTGTTACGGAAGCTGCATTGCATGTCATCCCTCAGCCAAGCGCAAATATAAGGTAATGCGCCCAGAAACCGTCCGAATTTCAGGTTTGCTCATTTGGAATAGTGGTGGAATTTTTTTATAATTTTTGGATGAAGTGCAAAGCTAGTGCAAAGCCATCCCAAAAAAAAAATCATTTTTTGAGTAAGTCTACAATTTCCTATGAATTTTTGAATGTTCAGCCCTAGGTGCTCCACTAACCGTCCCTAGAGTCATGGTTAATATGACCACTTGGATTCTGAGAATAGGACGTTTCTGCACCAATCACAAGCACTCAATTTCTGCAGCCATAGACGGAATTAGAATGATTTTGCACAGTTTCAGGAACAGCCTATGTCAAGCCTATGGGACGGTTTTTGGGCCGGGACGGTTTTTGGGCGCATTACCTTAGAGGCATGGTGGTTCGGCCTCCACAGAATCACACCCTCACGGTGCTCTGCAAACCATTATGCTGCCTGGACGTCAATCATTATAGCAGCAAAATTTAAAGAGCAGCACACAGCTCCCTTCCCATAAACCATAGTTGTAAGTGTGCATAACTTTAATTAACTCACTTGTGGCGGGTGAGTCGAATCTAGTATCTAGTATCTACTTGTTCAATTGTGCCGCCACTATCATAATTCTCTCTGCAGCGGCGGTGGCGGCGTTTCAGTGCACATGTACATCACTTCATTCTTGTGTACTGCTGAATGCTTTCTTACATTTTCACGAATGAACGTACAGCTTCAATTAAATCGCAAAATATGACCGAGTTCTCGGCTCTTACACCGCATTTATGGTGTGATAAACTTTGATCTGTGCAGAATTACCAGAAGCTCATCAAGTATACAGGCATTGATGGAGAGTTAGTTCGAACTAAGCCAACGTCGAGCACTTGTCTCCAAGGAACTTTCTTGTGCTCATGCATGTGTTTAGAGTCAAGTTCAGTTCGTGACTAAGGTTGGAATTGTTGGACACGTTTTGTTGTAATTTGTGAGCGATAACGAGCAGTTCCGTGAGTGAGATTCGACAGCTCTGGTCATATTCCTATTTGTGGAAACTTTGCAAACTTTGCAGAATGCAGTCGTCTACTAACACGAAACCCGTGGCGACGAAGACGAACGTCCATGGCGCAGCAACGGCCCTGAAAACAACTACGTTTCGAGTATCCGTGCTTCGCTGCAAGAGGACGGGTCGTGTACTGTTTCTGGAAGCGGAGAAGGACTTTGTGGACGCAATCTTCAGCTCCCTGCTTGAACTGCCTGTTGGTACCATCATCCACATGCTTTCAAGTGCAGGTACAGCCTCTGCTAACTAGATATAAATTATTCATGTCTGTACTGCTCCTGTACTATGCAAAGTTTAGCGTGTATATGTCTTGTCGGTGATTGGCAACAGTATACCTCCTCTTTCAGCGCATTTGAAAAGTGGTGTTTGTTTGAGTATGATGAAATATGGCAGGTGTTAATACGAACGGGATAGGGGGAATCTCCAGCCTATTCAAAAGCGTGAAGCAACTAGACGGCTCTCTCCTTCATGTTGACAAGGAATATCTGTTGCAACCTGCACCTGGTGTCACCGGCACATACAAATCGATTGGTCTCTTTCAAGGCCTGAGTGCAGCAAAACTGAAAAGTTTTGAGGTCGAACTGCCTAAAGGGTATTATGGATGCAATAGTAACGCTTGCTATAACCTCTCAAGTACTGCAGGTACTCCCTGTAATCCCTGCCGTGGGAGATATCATAATGGATCCTACAGTTTTGCAGGACAATTGTACTCAATTGGCCCTGGGGATCTTGAGAAAGCGAAGAAAGAGATAGTGAGGAAATTTAGTGACGATTCAGTCAAGAAGGGCGCTTGTCCCACCGACCGGGGATTTGTAAGGGACAGTATCACGTACATGGTCACCGACCAGTTGGAGATTATGCCCTCCATCACGGTTAAAGATACCGAAGTACTCAACAAACTGAAGGTGGCGACACTTTCCGATCTGGAGAGCAGTGACGTCACCGTCAACATTAATCAGGTATATCACCTTCCACTTCTGAGTCAGGTTTTTGGAGAGGATTTGACAATGTGCAGAGAACATTACCAGCTTGACACCTTGCCAGAACTAGTGTGTTGTTTGAAAGTATGAGATGCTAAGATATCAGACGTCAATGTTGCTCGCAGATCCTCCAGTTGCTGCAATCGGCAATGAATTCAACCACTTGTCTCAACGATGTGTTTGGAAAGAAATGATTTGATGGTAGACAAGTCATATTTAAGTAGCATCATGTTCGTGAGGCTTTCGCGCATTCTAAGGAGGTGCAGTGGGAAAGTTGAGCATACATAGCCCGAAGTTTGCTTTTGAACATACGAAACAGTTGCAATCTGCTATCATTGTTACAGTTAGTATTTCTTTCGAATCCGACTCCGCTCCTTAACCTGGTACACAAGTGCAAGCTCTCAGTTTAGATGGCGTGACAAACTGATTTTTGTATCGGAAATCATTTGAAGGTGGATATCGACATTTAGATTTTTGAAACTGATTATAATATCATATGTGGTTGCGATTATGCACATTTATCATCCCTTTTTCAGGCTTGACAATGTTAAAAAAGATAATTTTTTTGAACTGGAAAGCATTGGAAAATCGATCAAAAAGCATCATGTCGGTTGCACGGTGCACCGTAGCCACTTATTGAAATGAGAAATTATGTCGTAACCAGTTATTTCCTCTAGCAAGTGGCAAATAGAAGTGAAAGGAATATAGAAAAAGCCAAATGAATTGCGTACATGACCACGTGAATCGTGATACTTTGCAAACAGAAACTACGAATCGACCATGACGTGAACCTACTTAGATTGGAAAAGTACCACTCATTTACTGAAATTGCTCAAAATTGAAATTTGCATGCATGATTATAATTTACCCGAAACAACTTTTCCAACTTCCACTCGCTTCTGTGTTTCTCAATGTCGCAGATTTTGGTTATTTTTCTATTTCAGATTCTCAGTACTTTTGGTATATTGACTTCCCGGTAGAAATGGCACATGTGACATTCTCTAAATTAACGAAGCTGACCCTTAGGGTAGGCTGAGTAACTTACTGAAACTATGTTCAGTGCACGCATATATTAGCTTTCAGCCATAATCAGATTCGGAGGCTTTGTATTACAACTTATAGAGGATTGTACTCTTACAGACCGTGTCACCGTGATGCTGGCTGCTTGTCAATTGTTATGGCAGCACAAATTCCAAAGCAGCTCACAGCTCAGTAGCCCAAATTCCAATGATCATAATCATCGCTCACTTGTGGCAGGCGAGTTATATCTACTTGCTCAACAGTGCCGCCATCTCCATTCCCCCTGCAGCAGGGTGTCAGAGCATATGTACATTGCTTCCTTCATGTTCAAGTTATGTGCTTCTTAACCCTTTAAGGCGCCGGCGTCCAGAATCTGGACGCCGGATGAATTTCAGCAGCTCATTTTCTGTCCTGCAGGATGTTTTTCATCCATTTTTTTTTTTTTTTCCAATTCTTGTGCTAGTTTTATACTATTTGTACGGTTTGGATTTTCAGAATAAGATAATGTGAATTTTTGAAAAATTACAAAAGTGATTTATATCAAGTTTCAATCTTAGTTCTAAAAGAGAGACCTTAAACATGATTTTTCATGATAAGTAGAATCAAATAATGGAAACCATACCATCTTGTAATGCATGTTATTCCAATCTCATTACAGTATTTTTTTAAAATTTAGTGTTAATTTTGGATTTTTAATTGAATTACAAAAGAAAACCTTGCAAAATTACTTTAAAAATATTATTAATAAATATGATGAATCTAACCGTACGGATGTTATCTTCACATTGACATCTACAACTTTGTTTTGTACATCAAATCCATTTTCCATTTTCATCAACCATTTTATAACAAATCTTTGAAAACAGTGATGAATCGGGACGTTAAAGGGTTAAACACTAAATTCTGGTACGTCCATAGGAATATGAGAGAAAATATTTCTGATATATGCGGAAGTCACCGGAAGCTGATTAATTAGACTACTCTAAGGTAAATGACCAGTAACCAACCGTTTAAGGGTTATTTTTCAAAGTATGATGTTGCAGAAATTTCCCCCATGTAGGAAGATAAGGTATTTGTGTGTAAATTGAAATTGCTGTGATTTTTAAGGAGGCAAAAGTGCAGTGTACTAGTAACCGATCATTGAAGATTTCTACCCAAAATGTTCAGGAAGGCAAAGACTTTATAGCAGAAAATGAAGATTTTGCCCAGCGGTCCGTTACTGGTCATGGTCTGTTACTGGTCACTTATATACATTAACGTATCTAGAGCAAATGGCACTGAGCGAACCTGTTCTTGTCATCAAGTAACTTGAAACGAACTGCCGTTATAAGTTCAATATCATTCAACCACAGTTGCTCTTCAGATCCGTAGCCAAGCTCGAATTTCAATTTCGAGAGTGAGGTTGGACAAGGGTGTGCCATGTTTTGGATAACTTTGCACTGTGCAGCGTTTTGATTGAGCTCTTGTGACATTGTAGGAAACTCGCACCAAGTCATCTTCTACACAGAGATCATGGCTACCACGGCGAAGGTTAATGAGGCTGCAACGCCTATGACGACTGTTCGGTTTCAAGTATCCGTGCATCGTTGCAGGAGGACAGGTCGAGTGCTGTATCTCGAGGCTGGAAAGGACTTTGTTGATGCACTCGTCGGCTTCCTACTTCTGCCTATTGGCACCATCAACCTCATGCTGGCGAGTGCAGGTGCAGTCTTTGCTGTCTAGACATAATAGATGTATTTTTTCTCGCTACTGACACTGCAAAATCAATGAAGCATATGTCTTCTGTTACTTCATTCTAACAGCACATATCTGAAGTGGTAGTTCCTTGTCAAGTATGAGCAAACTGTTAAATGCTACATGTGGTAGGTGTTGCTGCGAAAGGATTGGGTGGAATCTCCAGCCTATTTGCGAGCATGAAGCAGCTAGACAGCTCTCTCCTTCATGTTGACAAGGCATATCTCATGCAACCGAGGCCTGCTGTTACCGACACATGTAACTCGATTGCTCTTGTTCAAGTCCTGAATGCAGCAGAATTGAAAAGTCTTGATTTGTTACTGCCTGGCAAGTATTATCGGTGCAATGGTGGTTATAATTGCTATAAACTCTCGAGCACTGAAGGTACTCCTTGCACCACTTGTCCGGCGGATTATTATAGAAGACCCACATGCTTTGGAGGACAAATTTACTCTGTTATTCCTGAAGATCGTGAAATAATGCAAAATGGGATCATGAAGCGATTAAGTGTAGAATCAGTCATGGAGGGTGTTTGTTCCACCGGCCAAGGATTCGTTAGTGATAGTATCACCTACATGGTCACCGACGAATTGGAGGTTATGACCTCTACCACGATCAAAAACATCGAAGTACTCAACAAGCTGAAGGTGGCGACACTTTCTGATGTGGAGAGAAGTGACGTCGTCGTTAACGTCACCCAGGTACTCTGTCTTCCTCAAAATGCGTGCTAATTAGTACTTACCTAATAGCTACGTCTATTGTGGTGTTTGAAAGTGAGAGGGTTACTCATGCTAAACTATCATCTGTTTCTCGCAGATCCTCCAGTTGCTGCAATCGGCATTAACTTCAAGCACTTGTCTGAACGATGTTTTTGAGAAGAAAGTGAATCCGTTGTCATGTCGTTGGTGACCCGGTCATATCTCGGTGGCACCATGTTCTTGAGGATGTGGAGGTGTCAACGGCGGGTGACGTGCAAAATGATTGTAATTCGCTGTCATAGTTGTACTGTCGATATCTCATTGCAGTATGACTCCGCTGCTTAACATAGACGTCTAGAAATGGAATCTCTAAGTCTGGTTAGCGTTTCTAACAGAATTTTGTTTGTATTAGTAAACATGTGCAGTTGAATGTTGATCTCTAAACTTTTGATACATTTTCCTGTTATGACATAGTTGTGCACAAGGATGATATATTGATATATATAATATACCTCAGGATAGTTGAGACTGAGCTCTTAAATAGGGCGCTCAGTGACTCATCCACTTCGTTTAAATCATCGTGCATTTCATACATAAACTTCTTTTTATTCTGCATGAGGACCTTAAACTGTTGCAACTTCTCCAAATCTGTGATGCCTACGGAGCGCCTGAAACCCATTTATTGGTCCAAAATCTTCTCCCCATACATTACAGCTTTTGCAATATGCCAGAGCAGTTGTACCTAACCCCCATCTAACTGGAGCTGAAGTACCACCCAGTCGTTTAGGTAACTAGATCAACACCAGCTGATGATCTTCCCACCGGCCGAGGTCGAAGCGTCGCATGTGACCGTCAGCAGCTTCTACGCGAACAGAATCTGATGAACCTCGCACACCTTGGACGTTCCTGTAAACAGGACAATGACTAAAATTCCAACGGTGCATGAACTTCCAAAGGTTCATTCACTAGTTTGGCAATTTTCTTCTTGTCAACTTTGGCGATTACCATCTTCTCAATCTGCATGGTCAGATTTTTGGCCTCGGAAATGTGAAGCTAATTGGTTTTGATCCCGAAGCCGGTAGCTACCAAAGATATCTTCAAGGACGCAGAAGAACCCAGATTCAGGTTGGTCACTCCTGCGTGTGCCGGTAGCTGATATAATAATTACGCTTCGTATGTCGGTGCTGCGATTGGCACTTCAGCACGAGATCCCACTAACTTATCAATTGTAGAAAAGAATGCAAAAGAATCGGATGCCTTCTTCGTTCTTACAGAAAAGTCACTGCCGTGTGACACCTAGATCTTTGTGCGTGCATTCATCAAACCGATCCAGTCCATCGTGCAACCTGCCAACCTCGTTTGATCATTTGATTTCGAGTCAGTTCCAACGTATGGCATAGGTCCAACCGCACCAAGACAGGGCGAGGTGACGAGAACCAACCTTCTCACTCGGAGCCATTTTTGACAAGGACATCTAGAAGAGCAAGATTTCCTGCCGTTTCGGTCATGGTATCGACGAAGATAGGTTGCAGGGATTGGTACAAGTATCATCAAAGGACTCTTCTAGCGCCATTGATCGATGCAAACTCTGTGTGACACTAGTCCGAATCGCTACTGCAGGGTTCGATTGATAGTCATTCACATCAAGCTGAAAAATATTACTCCGTCTCCACAGCAAGAGCATAAGCTGTAAGCCGGACAGCCTTTGATCATTCTTCCATCACCACCTAATCAAGTCAATATGCACCAGACTCACAGCTGATTTTTCACAAAGTTTTTACACGACGTCTACGTCCTGAAACCTCAATGACACAATTTCTTTTTGAAAATTTGTCCTGTCATTAGTCTCAAACACATCCCGTCAAGTAATCTTAGCTTGTTGTTCAGAAAAGTGTTGGTGATTTTAGGATTAATGGTTTAGGGTTTATGGTTTATGTAGCATTGCAATATCATACATGTGAGAAGAGGTTGTTTAAAAACCTAATTAAGAGTCACTTGCGAGGTAGTGTGAAGCCACCTACTTTGGATGTTCTGATGCACATTTTGTGTACAAAGAACATCAACTAGAATGCGGTGATGGTGATGATTGTTTCAAGAAACATGGACTGAAGAATCCACCGCCTAGAGGCTAGATCAAATAGTGAGTATTTCTTTACTTATGTTTCTACAAGTGGGGCCTGTGCCATTGGACACATTGACGTTGGACTTCAAATAATTTGATTTAAGAAATTACATACACGAAATTTATTTATTTAGAAAAATAAAATAATACACATTGAATGCCTTCAAACATTGTCTCTATTTTATTTTATTTTTTGATATTTATGCTATACTCATGAGTCATGTATTACATGTATAAGTTTATTTGACAAATTCCCACAGCCCGGTTTGTCTCCTTGACATATTCTTGCGCGGAACGGTCAAGTGAGACAAACTTGAGTTGTATAATGTATTCTATAATAGATGGACATCATAACTATTTTTTTTGATTGCAAAAATATGAAGTTGTAAAGTTATGGGTGCTTCTTAGCTCAGCAATATTATGAGCAATGTGAAGTACATGTTTGTAAGTTTTAACCCCTAAAGTTTAAATCAATCCGATCACTATTCCTCGGCCTCAAACGTTCCTTACTAAAATTGTTGCACAATTTCTTTTAAGCTTGAATTTGAAAAATCCAACCGTGTGACATCTGCCTTGGGGAGGAGGGATACAGGTGCACTTTCCATACTTTACCAATCATAATTAGCCACAAACCCTCTACCAATGTCGTCAGGATAGGAAGACGAGGTTTCTCCAGTTCTGAGAGAATGCCCTTCCAGTAATCAATATATGGAGGAAAATTCTTTCGAAATCTCGAACATTCAAGCATTCTACGTTCCTAAAATTCTATGTAACTTTGAAGTCCACCCTTGAGGAGTGACTTCTTAACGAGATTTTTGGAAACCTGTTCTCTTGCCTTGTCTTAATTGTCGGTAGATGCAACAGTCTCATCACCCCACAAATTCTTGAAAGGGATTGGATTGGGGATGTCAGATGATATCTTCGGATTTTCCTGATCATCTTCCTTAATATATTTTTTTATTTTTTTATTTTTTTAAATTGATGCCTTAATTCATTACAATTGCACCAATCACACTTGTCCGGATGAGTCCTTTTTGCCATTTTGCTGAAATTGGACAGTTTTGGGAAATTATTAAAAATAACTTATTTGAAAAGGACAATAGTTCTAGAAATTGTAAAAATTAATTTCAAAGTAAACTAGACAAGTACAAGCATCTTACAATTATAAAGGTGACATCAAAATAATATTTAAAAGTGTTGCTTTTGGGGTGCAACAAAATGGTCGTGACAGATTTTGTAGTGGGAAAGTCCTTTTTGACACTTTAAAGGGGCCGTCACCGAAATATGACATTGGAAGTATATGGAAATACATCCTATATAGTTGTATAACAAATACTTTCAATATACGTTCAATTTGGAAGTATAATAAAATGGATGTTGAAAAAGATTGTGCACTATTCTTTATCCAATTCTTGTACTTGTATTCACCATTCAACTTTTCATTTTGTATGGTAAGATTAAAACATGGCTCCTTAAGGCTCCTAATCAATTCTAGTAGAAACACACCATTGTTTTTAAAGTGCAATTATAGGTGTAAATGGAGTAACATATAGAATTCTCCACCATAAAACTTTGTAATGAACTTATTGTAGATGATGAAATAAATTCCAACATTTGGCATTATAATATAATCTCTTATATATAGTGATACCACGTTGAATATTGTGATAAAGACATATTACACAACACTTCCTTTGCACACACCTAACTTATGTTTCTTGCAAAAACATCTATCTGATTCTATCACCTTACAAAATTTTGTAAATCAATGAGGTGATGTTGACTCGGTGGCAGACCACATATCTGTCTGAATTTTAGGTTTGCATACTTAGACTTCTCAAAAAAAAATTATAACTTTTGGATGCTCCGCAAATCTATTGCAAAAGAATCCACAAAAAACAAAAAACAAAAAAAAAAAAAAAAAAAAAAAAAAAAAAAAAAAAAAAAAAAAACAAACATTTTTTGAACATTTTTACAATTTTCTATGGATTTTTGAGTCTATGAGCTCAGAATGGCCACTAACCACTCCAAGGGTACTGGTTTTCATGAGAGGTTGGCTTCTATACCAATCAGAAGCTCTCAATTTTCCCAAGCATGATCCTCTCAATTTTCCCAAGCATGATCATAATTAGAACACTCTTAGACACTTTCTAAGTCCCAGCCCCCAAACAAAAAAAGTGTGAGAATTAGACCTGGGTGGGAATGTGCCGTGCTACCTTAGCAAGTTTATGAATTATTGTTTAGCAAGTTTATGAATTATTGTTTCATAGGTCTCTGACTTTAATACACTTTTTAAAGCTCTTTTTATGTGAAGAACACGGTTATATAGAATCAGGTAATCAGCTTGATTGTGGGACATGTCACCAGATTAAGGTAGATACACCTAAAACCACCAACACCCTCAGAACCAACTTGCAGGTCTCCCCATAACCGCAACTAGACTGAACTAGCATTGTCAAAGCATTCAATTCAAACTGACCAATCAAAGACTCAATTCAAACTGACCAATCAAAACACTCAAAAAGCTCGTGGTTTTGGGTCGGATCATGAGTGACAATGGAAAAAGTCTACAAATCAGTTTTGGGTCTCCAAGTACTTTTGCCTTTGAAAATTAGTAACTATATATGAATTGGGGAAAAAAAAATTGAAAACATTTACATTCTATAAGTAACCTATTTTTCTACACATGAAAATTAGACCCCAAAAATAACCCTGAAAAAAAAGGCTCAAAATCCTGAAGTTGGTGGTTTTAGGTGTCTCTACCTTAAGTCACTCGACGACAGCATTGGGCCTTGGATGAGTGAACTCTTAATTCACGACAAGTTCATTTACAAGAAATGGAATCAATCTTCTTCAAGATTTCGGACCAAACAGTCTTGGTGGTAATTCAAACTAACCACATGGTCTGTTTCTGTTGGATATCAGTGAGCATTGCAGCTCTAAAACTATACTTCCTGCGCTGTTTTGATGATGCTAGAACGGATCATCATATAATTGTTTATTGTTATTAAAGACACTTTCAGTAAACAGCTATCCCTTCCTAGAATTGAGCCTCACTAAGTGCCATAACCTGCTGCTCACGAGCAATTCGTTTTATGCCATCTCTGTAAATACTCGAGCTAAACAAGGTAAGGCATGAACTCACTGATAATCACTAGACGAAATCCAAGAGCACACAATTCAGTACCAGAGAGGATGTTGTAACTAGGAAAAAACCAGACGACTTTCATTTAGAAATATAATGTACAGCGTTACAACCTGCAAGAAACTCAAATATGTCTGAGCAAGATCTGAAAAATGTCATGAGTTGCAGGTACACATACCCATGGAGCCAAAAAAACAGTAACAAAAACAACGAATACACTACTAAACCTACTTCTTCGACAGTTTCCTGGAGGGCCTCTTTGCAGACGGTCCAGCCTTCGTAACACCTTCTGGAGCCTTCACTAGTCGTAATTGAGCTCCTTCTTTGGCAGCCTTCGTGGCTGCTTTGGTTTCATTAGCAGCATTGATGAACTTTGTAACTTCCTGCAGTGAGACAATATATAAGAGAACTATCTCCCAACATCTGCACTGAATTAAGCTGGGAAACACAAGCACCTAGAAACATTGAAGCACTGTCTTGATAACTAGAAACTGCAGACACAAACTTAGGTCAGATGATGTAGGATTAATGCACAAAGTGATCACAGGAAATCAAGCGCAACACTCACCTCTTTGTCTCCGAGATCCTTGTCCTTCTTCACAGGTGCCTTGAACTGTCTACCTGTCAAACCCACGCCCCAAAGAATGAACAGAGTACCATCAATACGAGCAATTTCCATGTGCGTATGGCATGCGGCAACTCGGCTGCATACAAAAATGACCTCGTAAACCCTAATTACAAATCATACGTCTCTAGATTACCTGATGAGAGGAAAAACACAATACACTACTGCTCCTTTCACATGACCCTCAAATCAATCCTAGTAACCTAACATGTTGTTGGACAAAAGGAGCATGCCACAAAATCCAGTTATCATACAACAGAGAAGTCTAAAACGCCCAAACCCAACAGGACGCAGCACGCAGGAATCCGTCCCTCAGCCAAACAGGTGACACAAAACTCGACGTCAACAACCGAGTTCTAGTGATATGCCAAAACCACTGCTCGATGACATCCACAACCAGATAGATTCTCATACCTTTACGTATATGAATCTCCTTCCCGTGGCGGCTGGGCACCGCTGCCTTCTTCTTCTGCCCTTTGAAGAGCCCACTCTTCTGCGTCATTGCGCTCACAACTATGCACCAAACCCAGAGCCAAAAACAACCACTCCTCTGCTCCACCAAAATACCGTCACCCAAGTTCTAAAATCTCTAGGAATTGAGTCTTCCTACGGAGAAACGCAAACAGAGAGGTTTAGGGGTTGCAAGTAAGGGCTTACGTCAATCGCATCACCGACGCACAGAAACCAGCGCAAGTTGCAACAGAACCCATGTATCAATAACACCGGGGTATCAGCAACCGAGATGAAGTTTTCTCCAAGGTGGCGCCAACAATTGAAGGAGGCGGGAAAACGAAGCTCTGTGTTCGGAAAGCCGTTGCAACAACTGATCAGATTTGTTGAAGCTCTGGAGTGAACGCATCCGGGAAGTTGGATTGTTGTTGACAGGTTTTCGAAGCTTATGGGGCGGAGGAAGAGAGTTGAGGAGGAGGAAGAGACGGCAAAGATGGAGGAGCCGGATACTTCTGAGAGCCGGAGCTTGTATGAAGTGCTGGGAGTGAGCAGCAATGCTACCCATGAGGAGATTCGGAGGGCGTACCACAAGTCGGCGCTGCGGTTGCATCCTGATAAGAACCCCGACGATGAGGTGGGTCGGTTGTGATGTCGTCCTCTGTTGTGAAACCCTAGTTAAGCGTTTGATGATGGGGGCCTGACTTTAAAATTGGTTGCAGGATGCCAAGGAGAAGTTCCAGCAGCTGCAAAATGTGATGGCCATTCTGGGTGATCCTGAGAAGCGGGAGCTCTATGATCAGACGGGGTCGATTGACGCTGCGGATATTGATGGTGATGCTGTCAAGAGCTTGTACAAGTTTCTGCGGACGTTGTTCAAACAGGTAAGCAATTGGGAAGACTATGCACCCGCCGTCTGAGGGGTTTTGGATTTCTTTATTCTGTGTTTTGATTATGTAGAGCTTAATTTGGTTTTTTGATTTTGGAATTGATGTTTGGGTCATTACTTTGGGTTGCAGGTGACAGAGGAGGATATTGAAGCGTTTTCAGCGTCCTATCGAGGTTCGAAGGAGGAGGCGAAGGATTTAGTGGCGTCGTATATCAAGTTCAAGGGTGATTTCAAGAAGTATGATGCGCTTTCCCTCTTTTGAAACTATCGGTGCTGGTTTGAGGTTTTTTGTTCGTGTGGCTTATGGACTTTGATGGCTGCTGAGAGGTGATCGATGGCTTGTTAACTTTGGAACTGTTGTTGGCGACGTGCAGAGTGTTCAATCAGATGATGTGCTCTGATCCGCAAGTTGACTCCCATCGGTTCATGGACATCATTGATGCTGCTATAGCAGCTGGTGAAGTGAAGGAGTACAAGGTGTATCGCAAATGGGCTTCAGAGGTTTCCAAGACCCCTCGGCCTCCGAACCCTCTTGGTCCTTCCAAGTAAGTCCCTTGAAGAAGATGAGTTTTTCATTATGTAACCACAGTTGTGTCGACTGGATATGGATGTCATTAAAAATTTCGATGGAAGGTATACCAGACAGGTGGATTACATTGGTGATTGAGAAGTTATTTGGTTGCTTGCAGGAAAAAGAAGAAGAAAAACGGAGAGTCCACCTCAGAGCTCGCTGCCTTGATCAACCATCGTGGGCAGAAACAGATGGATTCCCTGGCATCGGCATTAGCTGCGAAATATGGAAACAAAGGGAAGGGGTCGAAAGGAGGAAAGTCCAGTCAAATTGTGGACGAGCCCTCCGAGGAAGAATTTTTGGCTGCACAGAAACGAGTTTTAAAGAAGAGTAAGAAATGACATGCAGATGAAGCTTATGAGGCTGGTTTCGCATGCCTTCAACTCCTACGACACTTATGTTTCAGGTCTTCACGTCATGGAACTAGGACTTTTTGCATTTCTCGCTTGTGCACACGAAGAATTTGTATATATTTTGGTGTGGCGCAATCGTAAGCTTCATAGATGCTGAGGCAACTGAGCGTTAGTAATCATAGTTTGGTGCGCAAGGTTTTAGAGCGACTCGTTAATCTGGGGTTTCCTCACACGATCATCTCTTCCACCTGGAAGTTCTCTTCTTGCAACAGCGAAAGAATCTGAAGCTGATGAAGCTGTGGGTTAACTATAAAACCAAAATCATGAAACTCTGGAACTGGTTCAGTTGATAGTTCCGGAGTACCAGACACTGGTCACAACAGCGGATTGAATATAGTGTGACGAGACCCTGGTATGGAAGGATGCAATGCTGTGATGAAGTCCTGAAGAGATTGAACATTTAAGTGGAGAGCAGAGGAGATGACGACGGTGGAGTGGGATCGGATGCTCATAACCTTCTCCAACTATGTTGTACACTTCGCATCTGTGAGTTAAGAAGATCTTAAGTTGCTTGGACACTTGTGAGCTTTGATTTATCTATGTGGGTATGAATCAAGTTGTAATACATGACTGATGTTTATGTACTGTACAGCATTATTTTTGCGTCAAAAATTTGCATGTTGTGATGTGCGTCTCTCTACCACACCTCGTGTTTAAGTGAAGTACTGGAGTGAGTTCTGTTGAGTTCAACGAGAGCTTTCAAAGAGAAGAACTCACATGGGGAAGCTTTCAAAGTAACGTCCTGCAGCTGTGTCTCATTTTGCAATTACTTGTTCATTAAGTCTTCCAGCAACAAACAGAAAATGAGGTCTTTCCTGGAAATCAATGATGTCGGGTTGCAATTGTGACCTGACTACACCCGATTAAGCTGGTTCCCAGTATGGCTTAGCTATTGCTTTACACTTCTGAAGCAAAAGCTTCTGGTGTGGAGTAAACCAGTGTCGAAAGGTGCCTGAACTCACAAGATGCCAGTGAAGATCTGTCCACTGCCCGTGTCTCTTCAGTTCTATAAGAGATAGTTTGCTGCTTCGAGGACACTCACCTCATACCACCGAACTCTTCTTCACTCTACCAGGATATCCCAAAGGCTGTGATGATGTGACACAGCTTGGTGCTTCACTTGCCTCTTGGTTAATGTTTGGGCTTCAACCCTCCGAAACACCACCAAAGATTTATTCTCTAAGTTAGAATATGCTAGCGAGCCTCATGAGTGCAAACCTCAGTACGAAATGCAAAAGGTTCACTGTCGGGTGAAAGAGTTAGTTTACTAACATTTTGGTTTCTTTGGTTGGTAGATACACTACCGAATTGTAACTTCCGAAACAGTCACCGACATGCAACGACTGGGCTCCAAAATGCACTAGTTACAGATGCACAAGTTCATGGTTGTTCCACCCATACAACTCCATTGATGTTGCCCCGTTTATGGGTATCACCTTTTTGTGTACTCTGCTACTTAACATTATTTTGGATATTATCCCCAAATTGATTCACTAACTCTAAGCTTCTGTATGCCGAGAAACAGTTTTTGTTTTATCACTCGTGTAGCAAGTTGAGCCGATCTTCCTCATACAGATCAGGACTGTTGCCATAGCCGTGATGATCCAGGTGCTGTTATTTGGCAGTAACAGCCCTGGTGATACTAATTCATTGCCATACTTATAAAATAATTGGCCAATCCCATTTATATGGGCATCACAATAATGTAGTAAAATGAACAAAAGTTGTACAAATTTGTGCGGCCAATATAAGCTTGATTGGCCAATTTTATGAATATGGGGATATTATCTTAGGATTGAATTAGCATGTATTCTTGCACTTGGGCGTAGTTGAAGTGAAATTCATGTGCACATGAATGTTTTAATAAATTCTTTTCTTACGCTTTTGTAAGAGATTTGTATGCTACTTATATTTGTGTTGCAACGGCGGCACGGCCTCTTTAAATGTTATGAGCAAATATAGGGATATACTAAGTAAATGGAGTTGTGTATGTCTTAGTAGAAGAGTACTATTGTCAAATCCATTTGATACATATTGTTTTTTTGGTGGTAAATAAGGTTCAAACTCTCTTAAAAAAGTTTCAGATTGATTCTAAAAAAATTCAAAAATACTAAAATAGAAAAAAAATGGTTCTAAAATAAAAAATTTGAAGTAAAATAAAATAATTCTAGTTTCATTTTTTAGACCTCATAATTTTTCATGTTTTTAAGAGTGTGGTCTAGCTATGGTACCATCCTAACATAATATATGATGATTGAAATAACACTAAAAAGATACTAAATTAGTAAAGAAATTTTGTTGACTCTCTTCAAAAACTCACATAATTATGCCATTAATTTTCGAACTATGCCCTTCTCTTGTGGATTTTTTACAAGTATCAAATTTTCAAACCATCAATTCTGGATAGTGTAGTCCTTTTGTAAGTTCTTTGTCAACCCTCACATTATGAAGTTGTCAATTTTTATTTTTTTTTAAAATTTTTTTTTGATGCAAAAGGAAATTCCATTGCAAAAGAATTGTGTACAAACCCTCATCAGACAAAGTCCAGGGCCAGCAATTAGTTACCAGAACACAAGAGGAATATCTGGAAGAATAGGCTTTCAAACTACTTCTAATTCAGTTCTAACACAAAGAACCTCATTGACAGTCCAAGCCTGCATCGAATTCAAGCAGGGTCTGCATGGCCTTCTCGGGAGACTTAGCTTGGTGGGCTTTTTTGAAAGCCCGATTCCATGCAACTCTTCCATAGACCTATAGCGAGTCCCAAACGTAGTTACGAGATTGAATCCCTAAGCAGAGATTGTTTTCGAAAATGTCTACATTCCTGAGAATCCAATATCCCCAGATCACAATATCCCTAAGGAGAGCCCAAATTTGGAGGTTTCCCATTCTTCTTAGTCTGAGACGGACACCGAAGAGGCATTGATTGAGATTGTATCTGGCTGATGGACATATATGTTCTTCACTCCTTTAGAAAGCCAATGGAGGATCATGAAAGCAAAGTTCCATAGTCTTTTGGAATATGAGCAATCACTACAAAAAAACGGGTCGCAAAGCAACGTCCTAGGCGTTGCTTGATACTCTAGGAATTGACTTTTTGTTTACGACCCAAATGTTATTTACACCTTGCCCAGGGCGTAACTCCAAAGGTATGACGTCTGGGAGGTGTTTTAGCAAACCCTGTGAGGGGAACATCTGGAGAATGTGGGAACATATGAAGAACATGGGAACATATGGGGAATGTTGGGAACATGTGGGGAACTGAGCATAGGCCAAGCTTATTAGGTACGTTGATTTTGTCGATTAGGGTTTGTTAATTTTTCACCCCTGACTGAATTTGTTAATTTTTCATCCATGTCTGAGTTTTAGTAATAAAACTCGACAATACTTCCAGGGAGTACCTACAGTCAATCCTTGAATAACTAAGATGGATTTTATTTTGTTGAAAACATGAGTCTTTTGAGCAGAGGAGGGATGTTTATACTCTTTGAGAGCCCAACTGTCTGCAAAGCATATGGGATATATGAACCCCAAGAATGTGCAAGGTTCTCTTGATGGGAACGCTAAACGTTGCTTGAACGTTGCTAGGATTGATCAAATTGGGAAAACGTTGTTAATACATTGTTGTTCTATGAAACGTTGCTAGAAAACGTTGCTACAAGGGTCAAATTCTAGTAGTGAATGGAAAAAACAGTGGAAGTAGGTTTCTAGTTCAGGGAGGTCACAAAGGAGGCGGTTCGGGTTCGCTTCAAGATAGAATCTATGTCTCCAAGTGTTAGTAGTTATGGCCTGGTGCCAAACTGACCACAAGAATGCCGCTTCTTTAAGCAATATGAAGTTGTCGATTTTCTCACTATTCCTTCGATCTTTGGAAGTTAATCAATATTTAATTATGAAAGTGCCTAGATTCTCTATTCTAGAATCTTTGTAGGTTCAAAATCTATGTGCCTGTCAACAATTTGGCTGTCCAATTTTTTGGTACATTCAGACTAAGCCTTCACTTTCTAAAGAAGCTTTTATATAATCAAAATGTCAATCTTGTAACTGTCATGTTCTTCTATGAATTCTCTATATGCCCTCACATCGTCAAAGTGTTAATATGATAAATATCCCTAGATTCTCTACGGACAAGTATTAAATTATATGGCTGTAAAATCTTTGGGTTGTTCCTTTCCTTTGTAGGTTCTATGTAGACCATCAAATAACCTAACTGTTAATTATCTAACAGTCTAATATGTAACTGTCCTTTTCTTCTCCATATTTTCTTCCAATATAGATCTTGAATACGGAATCACATCTGCATCAATCTCTCTATTTTTGACTTCGAGGGAATTCTCCACATTCAATATCACATCACCAAATTATGAGCTTTTGAATATAATTGTCATCTTCTTCTCGGGAACTTCTACAAATACAAATCTTGAATAAGTATCACATCATCAATCTCTCAATTTTTATTTTCTACAAGACCCTTACAGTTTTTTGTTTTTTTGAGAGTTATCTTTAGATAGTCTCGCTATGGTACCATCCTAACATAAAATTTGATGATTGAAATAACACTAAAAAGACACTAAATGAGTAAAAAAGTTTTATTGATTCTCTTCAAGAAGTCTCATTATTATACTATCAATTTTACACCTATGCACTTCTATTGTGGATTTTTTACAAGTATCAAATTTTCAAACCATCAATTTCTAAAGGTCTATCTATTTTGTAAATTCATTGTGGGCCTCGCATTATGAAGTTGTCAATTTTCTCACTGTTCCTTCCATCCTTTAAATATAATCAATATTCAACTATCAAAGTACCTAGTTTCTATGATCTAGAATCTTTGTAGGTTCCAAAGCTATCTTCAATGTCAACTTTTTGATTGTCGAATTCTTTGGTATATTCAATCCAAGCCTTCACTTTCAATATGAAAATATGCCCTCACATTGTTAAAGTATCAGTTTGATAACTGTCTCTATTGTCCCAGATTCTCTTGGGTCAAATATTAAATTATATGGCTGTCTCTTTCTCTGCAGTCTAGATTCTATGTAAGCCTTCATATCATAAAACTGTCAATTTTCTATCTGTCTCATGTATACCTGTCCTTTGCTTCTCAAGATTTCCTTTGAATATAGATCCTGAATACGAATCACATCTGAATCAATCTCTCAATGTTTGACTTATAGAAGATTCTCCACATTGAGTATCACATCATCAAATTGTGAGCTTTTGAACAACTTGAGTTACTAAAGCATGACTATTACGAGGGAGAGCACAATAAAGTGTACCACAAAGTGCAACATGTGATCACTAGGAAGTGAATATGAAGTGTGCTGTTTTTTATTGCTCAAAGCTGATTTTGAGCATTTTGGTGTAGTTTTTGAGCATTTTAGTCACTTTTCAAGGTGTCACAAGGTATCTTTCAAGCATCTCCATAAAAAAAACATCTTCAATTGAAACTTAATTTGACTGCTAGTACTAAATCATGAAAATGAACTTTTCCAAAGTCTTAATTTCTTCATTTGGGGCCCTCTATTGTCTTTAGAGGATATTTTTTCCAATTTAAAAAACAATGTTCGGTGAAAAAAACCTCACAAAAAGTTTCGTCGAAAACAGCTCCCTGAAAACGTCCCAACGAAACTTTTCGGCTGTACAAACTTCCAAAGGAATTGCTTAGGCCCATTTTTGAAACCGCAATTCACAATCGGAGGGTACATCGCAGTCAAAAGTGATTTCTAACATTTGTGCACTCTTTTTTGTCCACTTCTTCAAATGATTGCATTCACTTTGGATCACTTGCCATGACTCGTAAGGCTTTGTAAAAGGCACACATCGGTTCCAAAATTTCGTAGACTCAAGATGACCGAGTCTATTTTCTATACCCAAAGCCCCTTCCAACATATCATCAAATTATATGTCACTTTTCTTAGTGTTTACAACAATGGCTGAAATTGGCAATGAGCTAAGCACTTTTGTGGTACACTTTATTGTGCTTCCCCCCTTACATTTCAAACACTACATCATCAAAAAATTAAATTGTCGTCCTATCTAAACTCTTTAAATTTTCACCATTGAATAGGATCGCTCTATTCCACAAATCAAGCCCAAGGGTTTTATACCAAGGCACAGCTAGATCTTCAACTTATCCTGAGTGGCACTATTTTGGTACCAAAATATTTGGATGCAAGTGGAGACCAGGTTTCTTTCCGCCCAAACCAACTACATGGATCTAACTGAGGCCCCGATTGCAGGCTAAAGTAAAGAGGGATTCTGCCCACTTTCCGCTTAGGCCGAAACGGCGTGTAAAGTGGGCCTAATTCACAATTTTGTTATTGGCTTCTAATATTATATGATCCATTTGTTACATATTTTTGTTGAAAATGTTAAACTCTTAAGATGTTATTAATACATCAGCAAGAACATTAGTCGGAGGCAAGCATAATAAAGTTGAGTAATTCTAGAAGTATTTATTAAAATTGTAACCACTATCTTTTTCACATAGCACACAGTAAGTAATAGAAAGATTTGATTGACTTCAAACTATTTCAGCAATTCATAAAGGCCTAACAAAATGAGGTTTATATCTCGGTGCAAGAGCAATACCATAGGGCAATATTTAAATACTTAAAAAAATTAAATAAGGTTGAATTCTACATAAAATGTTTTGTTGGATATCTCATTATTTTGAAAGAATGCTAAAAAATAAACATGTCCAAATGCATGGAAAATAGCAAAACATCAGCATTAAAAATATATACTCTATTTTTGTTTCCAGTCCTAATCAATGTTGAATTTCCTATTTCTACTGTAATACTCATTTACAAGCAAGCCATCTATATGCTAAGATACCAGTACAATAACATTCGATGATTGAAATTACCCTGAAAATGTACACTATTAAATTGACTTAAGAAAATGGTCATGTCTGTATTATCCAAATTCTAAATCTAAAATTTATGTGATAAACTACTTCAAATCTCTATGAGCAAAGAGGGCCTTGAGTAAGATACAACTGTTATGATAGCATGTAAGTACTGACTAAATAACAGATGAAGCTCATAATTTCTACTTCTGATTTCTTAATTTACTTTTTTTATTAACATTTATACATTAAATTACGTAATATGTTACAGTACCCAGGTGTTACTAAGACACCAGTAACTTATGCGAGGCCCTTCCGCTGGTCAGTTATGATCGTGCACTCGGTCAAGTACTGCACATGGGTCCAGACTGATAATTTGGAAACTGAGGCCACGCTTGTGAGTTGTAAGGATTTCTCCACAGTCTGTCAACTCACTTTGCTCGCAATTCATTGCAGTGAGAGCGACATCTCACTCACCCACTTGAATCCTTTCTTCACACCCATGGGCCAACTTACTTACGTCTCCCACTGAAACATGGTTCTGTCCACTTGCCAACTTTTGCAAAACAATCAGATGATGCTAGCAAGCTCAAGGATTATTCTGTGAGCCTCTCACAACGAGGTGTTGGTATCCAAAGTGGACTTAGACGAATGCCCACCGTTAATGGTGAACCATTTGAATTGTCCACTGGTGAAGGTTAGTCTGAAGACATTCTAGATTTGAATCAGTTAGTCTGGAGACATTGTAGATTTGGATCAGTTTTAATTTCTTCTATTGAATAATTTCGCGGCTGCATGCATTCATCTAATGAGATATATCTCAGTGGTGTAGTACACACACGATAATGCATTTCAGCTCCAATCTTCTTGTCCACTGGTCGCGGATGGGTGAGACGTCGCAATCACAATTATGTGTGTGTTCATCATTCTGTCTGTGTGGAAGTGGAAAAGCAAGCGATGGGCCCTTGACCCATGTGCGAGTGGCACGATGACATGAGTAGGTGGTGGATCAGACTGACTTCCTCGCAGCAAGTTACGCTGGATCTTTAAGGATCTTTGCGGTGGACCAGGTTGGTACTCTCCCAAGCAGGTTCTGGGGCGGGTAAGAAACCTTGTAGGAGCTGGCCATAAAAGGGGACGCAGCAAGAGAGAAAGCAAGCGAGCCTTATGTGAACCTTATTGCTATCCTCACACAGTTGGAACTTGGAGCTGCTCGTTTCCTCGTTTAGCTACTCATGTCTTCACAATCAAGCGCCTTGGAGGTAAGTTTGCCACTCATATGTCCATAAGCTATAATTTTAGTTGCACTCCAGCACCTGTTTCACTTTGAAGTTGCCCGCTCGATGTTTGTTTGGCATTTTTCTAACTTACATGTAACATGTCTTGTTTGATGTCTCCGGCGCAGCTGCATAGCTGGGGCCGATCATCACTTCTTCCACTGGGCATGGCAGCACACTCGTCGTCGCAATCAAGCAATGGAGCTCAAACGAAGGCTGCGAGACGAGACGGGCACTGGGGGTCCCGCGGGAACATGGCTCTGCCGGAGGGTAGCTACCGCAGAGTCAGCTTTGTCTTCAGGGGTCTCATACCTGGTTTCCCTGTGTGATTTGGCTGTCAGAGTGTCTTTCCCCTCTGATCTTCAGAACTCGGCACATGTGAAGACTTTCCTTCTACAAGTAGGTGACTTTGTACACATATCAAAACTTGTCATCAGAGGGAAAAGTGGCTCTTACAGAAAAATCACCACAGGGGAACGATATGAGCTCCCTGTGTCTGATCGGTAGCTACCGCAGAAACATGATCTTGTGGGGCACTCAGTGTCCCTCTTGTCTCACAGCCCGTTTTTACCTTCCTCAACTGCAGTGAAAGCACTGCCACGGTGGTCTCAGCCTCTTGAAACCGGACTTTAGCTGCTACGTTAGTTTCGATACAAACATGTCACACTTTGGATACAAGCATGTCACCTGCAGAGCTGGTCTTGTTTTCTATGCTTTGGGCAGTTCTGAAGAGATTCTTTTTGTATCCAAGTGTGCATGTTCGCGTCGGCACTGACGTTTTATCACTTTGAAGTCCCTGTTCCACACAACTATAAATCCCGCACCAGATCTAGATGCGAATCAATTCACGGATGATAATGGGGGCCTGCTCTTCCTCCAATATGGCCTAGGTTCCCTCGCGTTGAGTAAGGAGATCCTACCGATATTGGAGGGACAGCAGACCTCCAATTTCTTTCAGGCTCATTCCTCACAAACTATAAATATTGAACTCTCCGCGAGTCTTTTCCTGCATGATTCCGGGTAGCGGCAGGCCGAGAGGGGCGGGGCAAAGCTCCGGAGTGGCATCGATTTGCTGCGTCGATCATTTGGATGTCATACTTGACTGTGCGATGATTTGACTTGCACTAGTAGTGGGTGTCTTGCACTGATAGATGGGTTGAAGCTACCAGCTTCTCCGTCTAAAAGTTCTTTGGGGAAAAATTCTAAATTTCTAGCTTCAACCCATTTACTGTGTGAGACATCCCCTACTAGCTGCTGCCTCACCATGATGCTGATTGAGACGTCCTTCACCGGCATGCTTCTCAAATCGACTGATCATTGAGAACTTCTTCATGGAGCACAAGATTTTCTTGTTGTGATAGCAGCAGGAATGAAGGGTGCACAACGCAAACAAAGACACATGGTTTGACTGATATCCTCTTACTTGTGAATTTATTCATGGGCTTTGATGTTGCTATATGTTCTTGTGAATATATTCATGGGCTTTGATGAACTGATAAATGGTCATGTGATTGAGTACTCGCAAATATGTGCAATACACGTTCCAAAACTAGAATATTGGCTGCTGATAAATTTCTTACCTTGTGCTCACATGTTACAAATGTTAATTTAAAGATTGCTGTACGATCCGAGTTGAGGTGTTCGCGGGTTCGATTCCCCCACAACCCCCACCCTGCTCATAACCTTCTCCAGCTATGTTGTACACTTCGCATCTGTGAGTTAAGAGGATCTGAAGTTGCTCGGACACTTGTGAGGTTTGATTTATCTATGTGAAGTTTCAATATATAACTGATGTTTCTGTACTGCACAGTAGAGCATTATTTTTAAGTCAAGACATAGCATGTTGTAACTTGTTGCGATGTTGGTCACACTACCACACCTCGTGTTCAAGTGAAGTACTGGAGTGAGTTCTGTTGAGTTCAACAAGAGTTTTCAAAGAGAAGAACTCACATGGGGAAGCTTTCAAAGTAACGTCCAGCAGCCGTGTCTCATTTTCCAATTACTTGTTCATTAAGTCTTCCAGCAACAAACAGGAAATGAGGTCTTTCCTGGAAATCAATGATGTCGGGTTGCAGTTGATAGTTGCAATTGTGACCTGACTTATACAACCGAGTAAGTTGGTTCACAGTATGGCTTAGCTATTGCTTTACACTTCTGAAGCAAAAGCTTCTGGTGTGGAGTAAACCAGTGTCGAAAGGTGCCTGAACTCACAAGATGCCAGTGAAGTTCTGTCCACTGCCAGTGTCTCTTCAGCTCTTTAAGAGATGGTTAGCTGCTTCTAGGACACTCACCTCATAGCAGAACCCTTCTTCGCTCTACCAGGATATTCCAAAGGCTGTGCTGATGTGACACAGCTTGGTGCCTCACTTGCCTCTTGGTTAATGTTTGGGCTTCAACCCTCCGAAACACCACCAAAGATTTATTCTCTAAGTTAGAATATGCTAGCGAGCCTCATGAGTGCAAACTTTCAGTACGAAATGCAAAAGTTTCATTGTCGGGTGAAAGATTTGGGTTAGTAAAATTTTGGTTTAATTGATTCTTAGACAGAGTACCAAATTGTAACATCCGAAACAGTCACCGGCATGCAACGGATGTGCTCCAAAATGCACTAGTTACAGATGCACAAGTTCATGGTTGTTCCACCCATACAACTCCATTGATGTGGCCCCGTTTACAATAGTTGTTTGCACTTGATCTCCTCATGCATACTACCTTCTTGTGTACTGTGCTCCTTACTTATATTTTGTATATTATACCCGAATTGATTCACCACCTCAAAGCCTCTGTATGCCGAGAAACAGTTTTTGTTGTATCACCCGTGTAGCAATTTATGGGAAAGTGATGTTCCTCAAACCTGTTGGCCATAGCTGCGATGATCCAGGTGCTGTTATTTGGCAGTAACAGCCCTGGTGATACTGATTCATTGCCATATTTATTAAATAATTGGCTAATCCTATTGATATGGGCCATCACGGAAATGTTCTCTTGTGATTGATCTAGCACGTATTCTTGCACTTGGGCGTAGTTGAAGTGAAATTTATGTGCACACAAATATTAAACTTTATGTTCTTCCAATTGATTTTGTTTCTAATTCTGAAAATCTGGAATAGAATGTTTTGATAGGTTGGATTTAAGAACCTAAGGTTGAAATTGCAAAAATATATTTTAAAACCAGAAAAATGAGCTTCCTTTCAAAAGTGGTATTGGCAGGCAGTTTTGAATCTGAAATTGTCAAAAGTATTGGTGGGTAAAGAGAAAGACTTCTACAAGAGTATTGTGTGAAAAGATTCTTGTGTGAATTGATTTGTGTATGCTTGTGTGATGTTAACACATTACCATTAACTTGAGATGAGTGATGTTATACATAACATATAAAAAACATGTCATAAATAAAAATTCATTGAAAAATGAAAAATACCATAATTGCTTAAGCTTTATGTGTCCAGAATGTTTTCAAGAAAAACAACTTCTCACAGACCTTCGTTCAAAGGAGTATTGGCAGGGTAATTGAGACTCTAAAACTTAGAATATAAAGTATTGAAAGTCAAAGTTAGGTTATGGCTACATTGTTGCTAAAAATAGCATGTCTTGTTGATCAATATTGGCTGTAAAATACCTTCGACCAGAACCCTCCCATTGACCCAAATGATGAATCAGAATATCCTTTTTCTTCAGAAAAGCTCAAAGCTCCAAGGATTTGTTTTAATACATATGACGCATAAAAGCATCAATAAACTGACCTCTCAACCCCTACAGGCTACAACAAACATCTCAACCTCTTCGGTACACGGATACAGCTGGAGGAGGCACCTCTTTCAAATCAATGAATTCATAATGTACGTTTCTAAAACCGTGAGTCATCAACCGCCACTTTCCTACCACTACACTTACATTTACAAGCGTCACCAATTACACCTCATTTACAGTTACACAGGCCAACTCACACTTCAGATCTAAAACTATGTGGAAAACGGGTTTAACTAGTTGTACTAGTATAATGAGCCAAAGAAAAGAACCACCTCAGCAAAAGATTATCTAAATCCATAGTGAAGATAAAAGTTGAACAAATTCAGGAAGGTGTGATTCTAGTCTGCCTGCATAAGAGTTAAGAATCAATCTACACTTGCAGAAGGAGATGTCAGCAACTCCAGCGACTTCCTCAAATACTCTATAGCAGTGGGAACATCATCGAAAGCTAAAGCACTCACTGCAAATCTCGATGCCTTGTGAGCTTCCGCAATTGTCCCTGCTGAAGGCTTGTATTCGCTATCATAGTTCCCATTTAGTTGGTATCCTGTTGGACCCTCAGGTCCAACCGGAGCGCTGCTCGTCCGAGCAACAGGAACTGGTGGCTCAGAATGTCTGGAAGCTCCATGGGGTGCTTGTGGGGTGGAAGGATATTGTGGTGCCGCTGGCTGATACCCACTAGATGGGAAGACTGAGGGGTATGCTGAAGATGGATCGTTGAACGGTGTTGAGCTAGGCCAATGCGGTTGCTGTTGATGATACTGAGCAGGATCTTGCCTGTCCTGAGATGCAGGAGGATACGAGTTGTGACTGGGAGAAGGTGATGTTGTAAAGCCTGGTGGATCCGAAGGGTATGAATAGGTACCAATTGTTGGGCCTGGGTTCCCACCTACGGAATCGAATGGTGTGCCAGAGGTATGGGGATAGGGAGACTGATGAGATGGATATCTAGCATTTTCATCGGCACCATAAGAATTCTGATTGTAAGAAGGGGGAATTGGGTTCGAGGGAGCAGAAGGAAGATTGAAGTCTTCCGAGGATTTACTGTAAGAATGCTGATAGAACGGCTCTGAGGGTGGTGGTGGTTGTGTAAAACTTTTATGGGAGGCGCTGTCTAAAGTTGTAGGTCTGAAAGATGAATCCTTGGGAGGCGACATAGATTGTTCAGTTGTTTCCGGTACTGAGCTGGTGTTTTCCTGAAACAAAGAAATGATACTCTCAATCATGTGTTCCACATCCTTGACACAAAAAACTAACCCTAATTGCAGGTGTATCTCATAAATGAACATTGATTCAAATCGAAATAATCTGTAGGAGAATCCATAAAGCAGCAGAGCTAGGTTGGAAGAAAGAAAGAGACCTCAGTCTCCAAGGTTGTCTCTTCTAAGTCTGGTACATCCTTTTCAGTGACAGGCGGGCCAGGAACCGGCTTTTTACCCTGCGAAAGTGCTTTACGGATGTCGACAGCCTTCCAACTTGCATACTTCTGCTTTTCCAGGATCTGTTTTCACTTCAATCCCATTAGCTCTGGCAGAAGGTAGTCACTAAGATACTCAACACACTACGGAACGGATTGTAGAACCCGGCTGCAATAACTGAGGTGCCCACAGAAACAAAGGCCTAAAGTGGGGCGATATGCGTGACATCACATGTATTGCAACCACACAAAAATTGAAGGGAACTCAATTGCAGCTCACAACTACATATAAACCTAGGATTGACATCGGATTCTGACAAAGGCTTACATCAGGCGGTAGTTCACCAAACTGAAGCAGGACCTCGAAGAAGATGCTCGCCGCATAGAAGGTCATGGCAGTCTTCCTGCCATACAACAAGAACACCATTTAACCCACTTCTCCATGTTTTTTTCGAATTGAAAGGAAACCTGTCATAGCTATCCCTGGATAATAAATAATAGGCGACTTTTAAAACGCCAATTGCAACCAACAAACGATGTCGTTGCTAAAGTTGTGGAAATCAGTAATTCATAACCGGAGTCTTATGACAAGCCCTACATATCAATAACAATCCCTCCTAAAGAGAAGTCATTGAGAATGGTCGTGAGACATACAAATCAGCACGACCAGCTCGATCCTGCTTGTCGGCTTTGGCGAAAACGCGCAGAGCGAAACCTTCCATGTACATATTGTCATCTGAGCTCAGTTTCACAACCTTTTTATCCTGCACAATCACATGCTTGCCCATAAAAACCATCGATCCAGCCGATCATTCGACTAATAAAAACGCCAGTCGCTTTTACTAGAACCGAAACAGAGGATCTAATCCATGTTGCTTTTATACAAACCTTGTTCCAAGAGTACTTGGTTTATTCAGCATATCATTCCAGCACAGACTATGAGCCAAGCTCATCTCTTCCATATGTTAGAATCACGATGGCAAATTACAACAGCAGGGGTCCCATGAATCAACTCTAAATCCACTTTTTTACACTAGCGTCTACACATAAACAAGGTTGGACTACTCGAATGCTTCGCTCCGAACAATATTCCTCTCTCAACAGTTGCACGTCGTCACAGCCTCTCTCATTCATTGCGGTCTAGTTCCTACCATCTGAATTAAAAGTACATCAACTTGACTGGTATCCAATCCTTGTCATATTCTCCAAAAGCACTATTGCATCATATCTTCAAATATGCAAGCAAAATCGAGGACCTACCTTCTCCAGCTGATTCATCAAAGAAATCAAAATCGCCTTCGTCTCATTCGTCCGATCCTTGGGGGGAATTCTCAACCCTCTCTCCATCGCATACAACCGACCTGCCACCATCACCACCCCAAACTCCTTCAAAACGCAAACCCTAAAATCCATAAAAACCACAAAAAACGCAACACCACCTGCAACCCAATTGCCCAAACCTACTCCACCGATCCACCAATCCGCAACTCCCCACGCCACAAACAATCCCAAAAACACCACCACCACCACCAGAGAGTCATCACAAACCCATTCACCCACACCTCAAATCCCCAACACACAACCTCAAACCAAATTCAAAGAATCACTCACAGTAATAAGCCGCAAGGTGATCATGCTTCTGCAATTCATCGGCCCGCTGCAAGTACGGAAGCAGCACCTTCGCAGGCTCCGAGTCGATCGTCATAGCTTCAATCCCACCACAATCAATCACAGAAACCGCCACCAGACTCTACCTGTTGCACCAAACAGTTTCACGAAAAACCCACCATCGATTCTAAACCAAAAACACAATCAGATTAACCCAACTCCAGTTCCACTCAAATGGGTTTTCTGGTCCAACAATTCTGCGTTTCCGAAGTCTCACAAACTCTTCTCCTTCCTTGCCTCTTCCGTTTACTGGGTCGCTGCTTGCTTGGTAGGTAGTTTACCAGGTCGCTCCACTCGGTGGGTAGGTCCACCGGAAGGTCGGAATGTGCAGACATCATATTGTTTGAAAAGAATTCTCACGACTATTGAAATCTATTGACAACTGATGAGGACTGAATTTTGTATGCCATGACTGTGATCTATCATATGCTATCAGTAGCATAGCACTGTTACGTTTCACATTAACACTTCATGTTGAGTCTGCAACTTTGTCAACTTTGCTGTCTGGTTGAGAGGACAGCTTCTCAGAGTGCGCAGTCTAGGGTGCGAGTGTAGTTATATAGGCCGTTTCTGGAGGTAAATAGGCCAGAAGTCCGTAATCAATGCTGTGGTCCCAGCGATGTAAACGAGACAGTAACGGAAAAAATAGCTCAGTGTTCATCCTGTCCATCGTATTAAACAAAAACATCAATACGATATAAATACAGATGTTTTCCAAATACGTATACGAAATACGTACACCATATTTATACACATCCATTTCACATCGATACAGTGATGAATACGTCGGCCACTGGATGTATACATACGGTTCAGGGTTCCAAAAATACACATACGATGAGGAAACCGTACATTCATCCAATAACGTGACAGATGACGAGAAGCTCATATTCAACGAAGAATCAACCAGACGACGATGTCAACATAAGCAGCGAATCCAGTTTGTGGCGCTTGGCGCCAGCGCCAATCAAAAACTAAAAGCACTGACGCATTCCACCTCATCGCAATGACTATAAATTTACTTCCAATATCCTCCATAGTTGGAGTTTGTGAAGACCCAAGTTACTCATAACAAAGCACGCCGAATCAATGCATTATGACTCCGAAAACAGTATCAACCGAGAAATTAATTTCGTAATCAGCAAACGAAAATATAATTTGAAGTACTTGTGTCAAAAGTGAAGTGAATGGATCACATTTTACTATTTACACTCCTACACACAGATCATTGCACTGTTAGGACCGGATTCATTTAATTTTACCATTTTTTTCCCTTTAAAATTTTATTTTGGAAGCAGAAGGTAACAAACTTTTACCATTTGATCAGAATACATCGATATATGATAAATTGCGGAGATCACACATTTACGGGATTCAACTCTGATTACTCTTGTTCGATATGGATACAATCAAGTTGAGGAAAGTTCAGATAATTCAGAAAAACAGGGTAATTTCTAGTAATATCCCTTACTGTTTGGAGGTAAAACAAGCGCAGTAAATAAATACCCCCAACCCACATACAGCTTCCGTCAATTGGGCCCCCCCACCTCTGCGAGCATTCCGGGGACGAGTGAAATCAAAGGACCCCGACGTAACTCGCCTCCGGGATCGGCGGATATGGGAGCCCATTGACACAATCGAACCCTAAACAGGAGATCCAACATCAGTTGCAAATATACTCTTTTTTAAATTTTCAAACAATAACGTAGGAAACATTATAATCATTCAAGAGGGCGTGATATGCAGATACTGAGTATAAGAAACCAACCAAGACTGAATTTTAAAGGAGGAATCAGAAAGAAAAACGTTATGAAGTTATTGAGCAGAAAATCAAAACATTCAGAATTAACCTCCACAATTTGAACACGAATGCACAGTAGTGTGTGTCGACAAATGAGTCAAATTTAAAGATGATTATACCTGGTTTCTTGGATATATCGATAAATGTGGTCATCTATAAGTGAAATTCCATAAGCATATTAACAAATTTGAGAATGCATGCAATTAGGACTGTAACCAAATACAGAAGAAACATAAATGGGATTCAAAATTCAAACTGTACTGCAAAGCCCACATGATAAGCAAAGAGCTGAGAAGAAATCTCCTAAAGAAGTTGCAATATCCAAAATTGAGAGAGCAGTCAAAGAGGTTGGCGCCAGCGCCAAATCGGAGACGACACACATCACTTCTTGCCACTATATACTCCACGAACCATTCAGTTAGTCATGCATGGATATACCATTCTGTCAAATTACAATCCTGGTTACACTGCACAATTCAATTAACTGCTGAAGAAAATTCTCTGAATAATTGTTCATATCTGTGAGGATACTATCTGAAACAAGGTCAATCAATCCTAACAATACTCGCTGTGACACCGTTTCAAAGACCCATTCGATGAATTCAAAATAATTCTGGCGAAAGAACAAATATGTAGCCGAATCCTGATATCTTGGTATTGAACGACTCAAAAAAAACCCCACTCAGTAAAAGCATAACTCTAAAAGAGAATAGAACTTCTGCATGCGGCATTAGCATCCATCAAAGAGAGAAAAAAAGGAAAACATGTATAATGGAGAGTACGATAGGTTGCAACAAAAAGAACTACCATTACAGGACCGTTGTCTTGATTACATCAGACTCTCAATTCCATCCTAAGTATTGAGTCCATCACAGAATTGTCAAAGAGCTTACACAACCTGAACCCTCCAAATGTCAAAAAGTAATTAACATCCGATTTATGGATGCGTCGAATATCATCTGACGCTGGCGCCGGCACCCACTGGAGAACAATGTGCAATGACATTTAACATAATAAGCTTGAAAACTGAGTAATATCAAATGCGAAGATAAGTTGGCATCAAAGAGCTACAATATACATATCAAAATGGACGATTTGACCTTTGTTCACGGTTAGGCCCGACAAAAAGAATGATTCATCACTGTCTATTCATGTAGGTCCGTTTTAGAACTCATTCCGGATAGAAGAGAAGAGAAGAGACTGTCGATCGAGATAATAAGACTGACGTCACACTGAAATCTGTTTCAACTTCGACATGCACAGCATGAATCCAGCGATCCAAGCATACTTGAACTCACACCTGCAAATCAAGAATATCAACAGTACATTCTGATTTCATTACCAAATTCTAGAGCATGAAATGCGAACCGAAATATGAACATATTAGGAGATGTTAACTACAAGAATTTCAGACACAAATTTTAAATTGGACGGAATTGCCAATGTTACAGTATTCTGGGATTAACACTACACACCTGTAAACATGACAACCATGGTTTTCCAGTACAACTACAATCCGAAACACAATGAAGTATAAAATGACAGGGGACAATTTGGTTTAACAATTAAGGTTCAGGTTCGAACAACGTTATCCATGGGCGAAAAGACAAAGCAAAATTTCATCGAATTTATACAATACTTACCAGGCTCTTGTAAGTCTTTCTAGATTTTTTGCGGCCTGACATTGTGGGGAGATAATTGACTCCTCCGATGTCCGAGTTCAAATGCGCTCCTTTTTTCCGTTCCACCATGGCTGCCTCGAATTCACGCGGTTCTACGAAAAAAACAAACATTAAACCGTTCGACCAGCTCTTAGAAATAGCAAATATGTAACTGGCACAGTTCAGTACAAACGATATTCTATACGCAGTTTGTTTAGCCAAACCTAAACTTCAGTAATTCTGAAACATCAATCCAACCGCATTCGATCCGTGATTCGCGATGGGAAATGTACCTTCGATCTGGTGTAGCCCAAAGCTCTGAAGCCAAGCAGTCGGAAATACCTCCTCGCAAAAAGGATTCGCACATCGATCGTCAATCCAACAATGCATTGCAACACACCAAGGATGATAAATACACTCACATGGAGCAACTACAATGTCCAACAGCGGAAATCCAGATGCACACATTGCACATGGCCGAATCATAATCTCTTGCACCTCGTTGAGGGGTTGCGCGTCCACGATATAGGGGTATGGAGTCCTGGTCAAAGGAATCTTTGATCTCTTCAGAAGAGTCTGCAGTTTCAGTTTCTTCCCTGCAACATTTGCAGTCAACCGAAGACTCGTGGCTCGCAGGCCTTTCTCTTCCTCAGTCGCTTCCTGAAGAGCATTGCTCAATTCCAAGCACTCCGCATCTTTCGCAGAAATAGCTGCCTCCAGTGTAGAAATATTCCGAATCTCTTCGGAAATCTTATCCTTGACCCACATCTTGAGGACGTCGTTCCCAGACTGCTCGAAGCTGCTCTGCGACGACCGCCACAACTCCACCGCCCCCTTCGCATGTTTTAGGTTTTCCTCTAACCATTGAACTTCTAGCTGATCCTTTAGTCGATTAGCAGGATCCAGACGTTTCGCTTCTAGAGCAGACACCTTCGCCTTCAGAGCATCCACCTCGGAGAGCTTCAACTCGCGCGCTCTATCTGCAAAATGACACTCCTCAACGCCAGCATCAATCTCATCCCGAATTCTAACCATTGCCAAGTCAGCGAATGTTTTGAGGCCGTGGCGAAAGTAAACAAAAACCCCATCGTTACCCTCTTTCGGAAAATCCCCCGTGCTACTTAGAGCAGCGTATCTAGCCCAGTTCATCAGGTTGTGATGACACACTTCGGAGACCAGAGCCCTCGCAAAGCTCTCGGGTATCACGGAAATACTTGGTGTCAACTCACACTGCCAGATCGCAGGTATCAGCTCTAGGGCACGGTCCCTAACACTCTCAGGTTTAGCTTCCAGAAACTTATATCCATGGTCTCGCACCTTCTCACCAAAGACTAAAACCAACTCTTCATCTCGAATGTGGCTACAATCCATCGCTGGATCCAGGCCGACGTTCGGCAAACCTATCTTCTCCGCAAAATACATTTCCTTCTCCGCCTCGGCCATATTGTGCGGATCCTGGACTATGAAAAAATTAGCAAATACCTCAGAATGCCAGGTGATGGAAATAGAACATATCGATTGCATGGTTGTTTAGGTGAGGGTCGGTTGGATCATTCACTGCTCCAATGTCGAAGATGTCATTTCAATTTTAAAGGTAGGATTACTAAGTAGCGATTTTGACGTGACAACTTGTAACGGTGTTCAATCAATGAGTTGAATTAGACTATCATGAATTCAGCCAAACAACGTGATCATACTCCTCCTTGATTATCACCCTCATATTAATTAATATTACGTGAATTCTCGTACCGGTGTTCAAGGGATGTGCTAAATTCCACATTACAGGAGTCGTAGAATTACTCCGCCCTCATGGTTGCTTTGATGTTCATGGATACAGTTGTGACAAAGTATATCCCGCTTGAAGGTGAAAAAAAAATCCGATAGCAGAATTGAGCAGCAGCTTATGAGAAAATCGTGAGAAAAGGGACCTTCAGTGAAGGAAGATTCCAAGAGCCTGACAGACATACTCAATCCAAGTTCAATCGAAAATTGTTAAACATGTTTCGGAGCCACGGTGGTCTTGTTTCCAGGTCCTTCTAGCAGTGATTAGATAAGTCTGCTTACTGGTCGAATATAAGGGGCTGCCTCGCTCTCAACCTGTATATCCGGGAAAACGAAATTCAACTGTAGTATAGTTGATAACGTGAGTCTCAAAATTTGGATTATTAACCATCATCACTATTAGTGAGAAGAAAATAATCCTGGCTATTATGGTTATAAATTAAGCACTCAGTATATCACTATCCCAATAAATTCATTATATCATTATTTCGTATGCACAGTCCTTCCTCTAAATGATAATCCATTTATTTGTGGCAAAAAAAAAAAACAAAATAAAAAATTGTGTACCAAAAAATTGAGCATACTGAAATTTTTGTTGCCTAACAATGTCCTTGCATTAAAAATGATCTACTTTGCACTTTGTCATTGTAGAGAAACAAGTGGCAAATTTCTTATTGGAGTTGTTGGTTGCCTAAAAAGATTGATTTTTTGAAAAAATTGGTGTATATTTTTCATGCAATTAAGCATGCCAACCGTTGAAAAAACATGTAAATTCAACGAAAAAAAATATTGGTGTACCAATTAATATTAATTTTTTGATGGACCATAAAGTTGAGGGCCTATCATCATCAAAACTTCAATAGTTTACACTTTTAAACTACAATGGTACACTCAATTAAATAAAAATTGTTTTAGGTCAATTCTCAAATCTACTACTAGATGCTTTGGGTAAAATATACAAATCTTATATCTTTAAATTAGGCGTTGGAATCAGATTGAATGTTTAAAGGAAATACAAAGTGAAGCAAATTCATCTCAATTTAATAATACACTACAAAAAACTTCTATTTTCACATATGTGTATGTTATAATGGATAACATCATAGTATGAACCAACTTTTTATGGCATCATATATCTAAGAGAATGAAACGTGGTAATAATTCCAAATTTCATTACAAGTAATATACTTAAACTCATTACACTACAGCTTTAATCAAAAAGTTATCAAATTTTTGGTTAAAATATATAAATTACCTCAAACAACTTCAACTCAATTTGATGACTCCTTAAATTTGATTGTGTCTTCCTTTTTCTGCACTCCATGTTTTTATCTTTTTATTAATAAGATTTAGGGTGCTATAAATGCGTTCTTGAGAGATACTAGCAAAAAAATATTTAAGATCAACAATGACTTGTATATTTCATACTGTAAAAGTCACACAAGCTTTTTGAAATGTATCTATATCCAAAAACAGTAATATTCTAAAATATAATTCTTATGAAAACCTTATGATTTTTAGGTTGAAAAGTCTACTAAAAACATTTAAAAAGAAAAAATAAGTGATCTCTCCCTACCCTGGACGTTTCGTCTGATGAGGGTTTGTACTGGTTTCTTCTTGCAATGAATTTCTCTTCATTTGCTTCGAAAAAAAATTAAAATAAAAAAATAAGTGATCATGAGTCAAAATAGATTGAACTTTAATGAAGTAACTCAATATCAGATGGAGTGCAGCATATATTGGGGGAGGGGCAAGCAAATTGAAAAGAAAATCTTAGATTTGAATTCATTCTTTTTCGGGAGCCGTCCTTACTGTAATTCGAACTCGCGACGTTCAGAGTCTAGACTTACTGGTACCCGTCCAAAGTCATTACGATCGCGGACTCCGAATCAAACTACGATGTTGGGGTTCTAATCGCGCCAGCGCCAAGCCACACCAGGCGAATAGGACGTCTATCTGTTGACGAAACTCTGCATTTCAAAACAAAAAATCGAAATTCAATATCCCGCAACAATGAAAGAGGCTTCGAGGAACCGAATTACATAGAGGAATCTGCCATTTTATTTCAGATAAGTTCGGACGCGTTTATATTGTCGTCTGTTGGCGCCAGTGCCGGATAATGTGCAAACTCTTAGTATTCAGAAAATACTACTGACGAGGCCACGTATCCAAATCAACCTGGAATGGCCTTCGGTCTCATAATTCTAACTAACAATGATATTTCATTATGCTACTACTTGACAAACTCATGTCTTCAACGAAACATTGCGGGGTGCGCGCTCATGGGATTGTCTCCTCAGTTTCTTAAATTTCCATTCAGATGAAAGGAAATATACTTTGCGTTAGAAATTGAATACTCATGACACATTCATTATACTCTCAGATTAAGATTTTAAACACTGTACTAAAGAGGGCCAGGACATGTATAAATGATAGCATCCTGAAAGCTTGTAGGACTCTTGTGGCGCCGGCGCCAGTACAAAGTCAGTAAAGAACATCACTAACGCCATCGACGGTTGGTATTCGAGACTGAGTGTCTTCTGAATTGCTCCAAAACCATTTCGTGTTCCCAAGCCCAGTGGTGACACCTGCTCCGTGTTGTGAAAGCATTGCAAGCAATGAGTGGTGATGAGTAATTAGCAGTAGCTCTTCATGCACGAAAGCAATAAGACCATGCTTGCAAACTGAAAATCGGACCGTGGATATCAGAATCATGTATTCAAGAAACTTAGTAGGTACCGCATAGAGCAGTCTGTGATAATGTCTAGCTACCACGAGATAAGTACTTAGTTATTAAGCGACAATGAGTAGTTCCGAGAGTGAGTTGTCATTCATATTAGGTTCATGATAAAATCATAATTGTTGCATTTGAGCATTCCCAACGGGTACCATTTCGATGTGACTTGTTGATCTCTCCAGTTAAATCGACCTAGTACCCTAGCCCCTACACTCTTCCATTGCCAGCGTCGTAGCGAGACACTCTGATTACAATCTGTATCGGACAGCCCCACGCTCTGCATTCATCTATCCAGTGCTAGCGTTGTAGCGAGACACTCTGATTACAATCTGTATCGGATATTACCTTACCTCTGTCGCATATCTAACACAATGGATCCGCAGAAATTGGAGGAGTTTTATGCCAGACGAATCGGTTTGCCAAACGTTGGTTTGGATCCTTCCAAGGATTGCCACCACGTTCGGGATGATGAACTGACCTGGATGTTCGGGGAGAAAAAAAGGTACATGGGATACAATTTTCTGGAGGCAAAATCGCCGAGAGTGAGAGACCGCGTGAAGGAGTTGCTTCCTCCGATCTGGCAGTCGCCGCTAAAGGCGGATGCGTGTTATATTCCTGAAAGTTTCGCTAGGGCTGTCGTTTCTGAGGTTTGCCACCATACCCAGATGAATTGGGCCAGGTATGCGTCTCACCGAGGCAAGGTCAGCGCCAAAGTCGGGGAGGGAGAATATTTCTACGGTACGAAGGGCCAGACCAGGTACGCTGATTTGGTGATAAGGAGGATTTCAGAGGAGATAGTGTCGGCGGAGGAGGAGCTTCAACACACATCAGCGGCGGAGCTCAGTCAGAAGCATGAAGTGGAGAATCTGAGGGCAAAGCAGCCACAAGATCCACGGGAACAGTTAAAGGTACAACTCGAACTTCAATCTTTGAATGGCAAATTACTTTCCGCGACTGGGTTGGTGGATAGCTGGCGGAAGTCGCGCGCGTCGGTCGAAGAATGCGGCAGTGAGGATCTAAGCCTCTGGTACGAGCAGCGAATCGAATGCGAGGTCAAGGTTATTGCAGCCCTGGAGGACAGCATACGACGTCTGAAGGAGGAGAGCCAGGACTCGGCCACTGAATTGCTCGAAGCTTCCGAGGAGGAGAAATCTCTAAGCGCCATGAAAATCCGACAGACTGTGGACGTTGAGAGAAGGAAGACTCTTTTGCTTACAGTTCAAACAAGAGCAAACATCGCATTGACCAGGACTCCTAGCCCAATCATCGAAGAGAAGGAATCAACCCCCGAGACTCATGAAATCGTTATCCAGCCGTGTGCGTTATGTAGGTCTGGATTTCCGAATTTCGATATTGTTGTTGCACCATGCTTATGCATTTATCACCCTTGGTGCGTCGGGATGCAATGCTGGTTAGAAGAGAACTGTGCAAATCCGTTTTGTAAGGACAAGTTCCCTGAATCCTGGTTGCGGAGTTTCGGGCTCTACAGAATGGAAGGTATGTCCAGTAGTACTAAATGTTTCCAACGAGTATGTTTGTTTTTCCTTCTCTGTTAGCATGGTTTTCAGATTATGTTTACTTAGAAGTTGGATCTGATTGGAAACTTGCTTACATACTAATTTTTCTGTAGAGCCATGTGAAACGAATCAAACCGATAACGAACAGCGCAGCAGCAATAAACGGGCCCATCTGAACTCCGACGTTGGCGGCGTTAACTATATGCGGAAGGCAGAGTCCCCTGGAACCTCGAGAAAGAATCCGAAAAGAGGCAGCAAGAATTTCAAACATTGCAGCAGAAATCCTAAGCGTCGTGGAAGAAAGCCTAAACGACAAGGTATGTTCAAAAGACTACCTTTACAAACATGTTCAAATGAATGGATATGTATTCGGATCTTCAAATTCTTCTCTAAGTAAACGACACGGATTTCCAATTACCATGTCAGTCGAATCTCACTCTTATCAGGTCGTAATCTGGATAGAATAGTGTGATGTCGAGATATGGGATGTAAGAAGTATCGGATTTGGCGCTGGCGCTAACCCGTTCCACTGGTCTCCCATAAACTGACATTGCACATTTCTGACATAATCTCAGTTCTAATCTGGGTGTTTCTTGTGGCTGCGGACTAGACTTTGCTTTCCGAATCACATCAATTTCTTCCGTATTCAATTACAGAGAAAAGTGCATTCATTCTACAATTTCTTAATATGCTTGTGATATTCTACTGTTAGACGATCACATTCGAGTCATCATAGGGAAGTGTTAAATTCGAATTTTAAGTTCAGTTCATTTTCTGCAGACTATTGTCGCAGAAATTCAATATTCAAATTTCAGTCGCATAAAACTCAACATATTTACAGTTCAATTTAATCTTATGTCGAGGTCTGCAATAATTCCGCGTTGATGCCAAAATCTTAATACTCTGATACGGTTGGATTCCAGATTGGAGAGTTTACTGATCCAATTTTAGTCTCGTAAAGTATAACACAGTATAATGGAGTTGTATTTTCGTCTGTTGCCGAGGATTGTAGAGATTTTAGTCAAATGGTTATATTTGAAATCATTGTTTTTTTCGGAATGGAGAGATCAGTTTCGAAATGTTTTCGTTTCCTTCTTTGCAGTTTTCGTTTGCTTCCATGCTCTTTTCGTTTAGACTATCTATTCCAGTTGTGGTGTCGTGAAGTTTCACTTATTAACATTTTCAATTCTTTCCTTGTTGAGGTCCTTTAGACTTCTGCGTTAATGCCAATATTTTCTTGTTTTATTTTTTTGACACAAAGAAAGGTTTGACCTTTATTGCAAGAAGAGACAGTGGCACAAATGTCAATATTTTAGATCGCTGCCATTGTTTCTTTTCAGATTGCAGACGACTATTTTGTGTCGGTTCAAATTCATCCCGATTGTTGCTTTTAAGAAATCAAAAATGCACTACGCTTATAATTCCATGTATAAAAAATTCAATGTGCAACCGATTGTAAAATGAAATGAATCCCGTCCTAACAGTGCAATGATCTGTGTGTAGAGATGAGTCCGGAGGAGAGTAAAGAGTAAAATGTGATCCATTCACATCACTTTTCATCAGGTTCAGGACGCCAGAGAAACCAATTGCACCTATGTCTATTATGTTACAACATCCTCTGAACTACGTGTCGGTCACTACATTTGTGGTAAATATTGCGATGCCAGATACTTCTACGCGGCTTAGAATAGGTTATGTAATGGCAGGCTGCGATGTATTCAGATCTCATGTTCAACTTAAATAACCTTCTGGACAGAACAGTCGGTAAACATGCGGTTCATAAATATCTATAATCGGATCAGATACTCAAAAACTACACCATAATTTTTGTTCTTTATTTCTAGAGAAATAGTTTCTTTATGACCAGTACAAAGCGCAAGAGAGACGTAAATTTGATTTAAATTTTTTCTTCATTTCTGAGACAAATGCTATCCTTATTACGACAACGAAATCTGATTCTGAATTGCTGGATAGTTTAAAACGTTGGGTAAACAATCCGTGGTTACAGTGGATTGTATCCTTAATGAAGGAGCGACGACTATTATTTGATAATGAATCCTTCTTTCTGGGAATAAAAGGTTCCAGTAGAAAATTTTTTTAAATAAAAATTATTACAAAAAGTTTTCTTTTCGTAATAAAACGGATTTTATTTACTAGCAGGAACAGAATTGGAGGCCTAAATAAGGTGGAATTGCCTGAGCACGGTTTCTCCCAGGAGGACCTTGATTGAACACAAAACATGACACACATTGCTTATTTTCAGTTACGATGTTCCCATTGATTCACTGTCCGAGTGTCAATTTCTGGTTTAGAACTTATTACTTTCAAACAAAAATTAGATTACTGCTGCATATTTCTGTTAAGGAATTGCAAGAAAATTTCAGACAATCTAATCGGGAGATTCAGATTCTCCAACGTCAAATAACGAGAAGAAAATGAAATACGAGGAGACCACTACCTTTTAAAAATGTGATGCATTCATTCGATTATTTCTCCGTGTTTCTAAAATATTGTTTTTCAAATTTTACCAAGGAGATTAATTATCTTTACAAAACTACAGCTCGTCTTCCTACACAGAGGGTGAGTCTGTACCACTTACGTAAGTATCAGTACGCACGCCGGTTGGCGCCTGCGCCAGTTGCCAGGATTCTGAAGGCTAGAAACTTTAGGTAGAACGAGATAGTTTGAAAATTGCCTGGATGCTGTGTGACCTAGGATATAAGGCCTCGCTCGACTAGGAGAGAGAGTCTTAATTTACAGGAGTAGAAAAAAGAATCCCTACTTAGCATGTACAAATTAATAAGGTTTGTCATTCGATTCAGTTGTACATGATGAGACTATGCTTCATGGTTATAGAGGAACACAACCATTCGTTAAGGTAGATCCATGGCTCAATTATGCTTCATAGAACTGCTGCTTGGCCTATTTCATGTATTTTAAACAAAGACGAATTGATGAGGAATCTAACCCAGGTAGTTTTATATTTTATCCAATTCTATGATTGACTCCTTTAGATTTATAGGTCATGATTGTTTTTGTATAACAATTTCAAAATATTAATACTTTGATTCTTTATAAAATTCAGGATTATTATAATATTTCTGAAAAAGGAAATTCAACGAAACCAATGCAAGTTATTTGATTATGATAGTATTTTTGGAGAGGGTGGTATATGGAAGGAGATAACATATCTTAGCAAAATCTTCTACAATGTAGACAACATTGGTGGAGTTGTAAAGAACAGAAAACTAACAAAAACTAATCACTGATGGACGAATGATCCCAACTACCACAACTGAAGCCATACTCACCCATTTCTCTTTTATTTATTTTTTGCTTTAAAAACTGAAAATTAATTAAATAATTTTATGATTAGTTTAATGATGAAAATATTAAAATATTAACATTAAGAAAATTTAACTATTACAGTTGGGATATTTTTTAAATGATAAAGTGGCTTAGCTAATTGGGTCTAATAATTATTTAATGATTAATGATTTTGTGTAAATGGATTTTTGCATCCATATTCTCTAATTTTTATATTTTTGAATTTTATTTATTTTTAACTTTATATTGATGTTCAAATAAGAGATAGAAAAGCCAAAATTCAATATGAGCAACCTTAACTACCTTAACTAAAATTACTTAACAGGCTATTGGTCCAACCAGACCGATTGCCCTTATTCAAATCCTTCTCGCCTCATTCATTGATTTTCGAAGGCCTTATGTTGTTTAATAAAATTTCATGAAAATTGTATTCTGTTTATAATATTTAATTTAAATAACTAATATTTATGTATACTCAAATTTTCTCCTCAAAATGATAGTCTCTCTTAACCATCAAAAATCGTAAATTAATGATACCGTAGAGTTAATATAAAGAAAAAACATCAAACAACAGAATAAAGATGAATAACGCCTCAAAAGAGTGTTTGCAAGACTACGATCATCATTGAATTTTTGATTTTTTCATTTTCCTCATTTTCCCTCAAAGGACCAGTAAAAAAGGCGCTCATGATTGCCAAATAGAAGAAGGAACTAATAAGAAAAGAAGAAAGAAAACCAGAAAGAGGAAAAATAACGTTCCTGCAAGCCTACGCACACTCTTTCACTATGAACACAGAAAAGCATTCCAGAGCATCCTCTCACTGCGCACTCTGAAAAACCTACTTCCGATTGTTAAGTAGTTTGATTTTTGACGGTTAAGTAGAGCACAGCAGGTCATAGATAATATGAAAGTAATTAGTCTTAGATAAGACCTTTTCAATTTGCACGATTCATTTGTAAAGTTTCTAAAAAGTTTAAATTTTAAAATAAACTCCAACTTTTTTACAAGTGAATTTTGTTATTATTTCACATTGTATACTTCGTTTGATTTTGCTTTATTAACTCATTTTAATTCGTTTCAATTTTTTTAGTATCTTATTATGATTTAAAACACATTATGTACATTATTAAAAAATCATATTGCCATATAAAATAAATAAAGTTTTTTTGACGCGTTAAGAGAAAGTCTTATGGTCTATGTAATGCGAAGAATTATAATATGTTTATAAAATATTAAACATAATATTTCTTTTTAAATATTCTAATTATATTTTTTTAAAAAAACTTTAAGATTTAAACAATATTGTTTGCACATTTAAATTAAAGCTACGTCATCCATAGATGAGTTTGTGATGCTGCAAGCCCACAATGAGAGGATTCAATTATTGGTCCATCGTGTGGTTATCAAAGGCTAGAGCAGTATCTTCTTTGTAAATATTTTGAAAACCACTCTATGAGATACTATGTGAGAGTTTCATCGCTTGCAATAAAATTGATTTGCATATAGCACAATTAAATTCTTTAAAAAGTTTCATGCTTCAATTGACTTGGCCTTGTATTATGAAATTTTTGATATTTTTTAAGAACATATTAAATATATTCGTTTTCCGTACAAAGATTTTTGTTGTTAGGATACTATGATCTTACTGTCTTTTACCTAAATGAACTTGTGTAATTTATTCCACATGTGTTCTATATTAAGAATGTGTATTTGTAATAAATTACAAATTTTAATTAAATGTAACAACCATTTGAGTCTTTATATAAAGTTTAACGATCTTTGTTGTATTGTTGTCAAGATAATACGAACATCAGAAAATACCAAGTTTTACTATAAAACATTAATTATTTTAATCAACGTGTCGTTCTTTATGGCATTGACGGTAATTTGACTCGAACGATTGATCCTTGTCGTAATCCTTGTATGATTTGTGGTAGAAGATGTTTTTGCAATCCAGGTTTTCATATTTCCATAGGATGTTTAAGTGGTTGATTATCCGCAGTCATGCGAGACAAAATGACGTTATAAACTTAAAATATTGAAGCTTGTTTTGTAAACTAGACTTTACAAATATGAATATCGTTAAACAACATTGAATGGTAAATACGAAGCTGCAACCTATCATAAAAGTGACGAAAGAAATTGCGCGTGTAGGCTTGGAATTGCGGCCGTACGACCTTTTTAAGAATTAATTTAATATAACGTACATTAAGTGTAATTAATTGGTTTGAATAAATACAATTCTGAAACTGTCCACTTTGGCGGTAATATGTATATGAAAAATTTATTTAAAGTGTTTTTACGTCGTTCTTAATAATCATTTAAAAGAACTTTGTTGCGCTTGCAATTAATATTTAAAAAACCTTTAAATAATAAAAAAATTTAGAATATTTAAATTCAATTTTAAATCGTTTAAGATCAAGCACCTAGTTTCAATTTTAAAGTTTAATATAATAATATTGTGGTATTAGAAGCTTGCATTCCTTAGTTGAATGCAAATGTTTTCAAACAGAACGATTATCAAATAATAATGTTCATAAATAATTAAACAAATAATATGTTGTTTCTTTGTTAGATTCTACAAATTAATATTTTTAATTTGCGATGTTTTTTTAAGTATAAAACCGTAAGATCTTTTTTTTAGTATGAAACCGATCTTCTGTAGAACTTATAGGCATATAGTTAATTCTAAAAAGCAATACATTCAAGCATATCTAAATAGAAATCCTAAAAACTAAAATTTCAAAAAAATTATAAGTATTTACTTGTATTTATATGCTACTAAAACAGTAAAAAACTACGATGTAAAAACCCAATCATGTAGAATTAAAATTACAATAATGAGTAACTAACCTCCACTGTTTTGGCTTCAATATAATAATTTATTTCCACGCTCATCCTGTAAAAGGACAGGTTTTTTGCGGGCCCGCTGTAGGGTGCTACTAGAGGTATATAGGTAGAACATGTCGTTGTGTAGACTATAAGTGAGGTCGTTCTATTTAGCATCTTCGAGAGGATGCTAAACAATTGTCACGATGAATGAAAAATACAGTTTCAGTCCAGTAATCGCTCTTTTAAATAAGAATTGAGGAAAATTATTTAATGAATGAATTAGAATTATGTATTCTAGTAAGTCATCGAGCGGAGCGAGGAGGGTTTGACTAAGGGCAACGGATTCGATAGGACGCGTCGCGCGTTACGTCTTGAAAGAGTTATATTTAGACAGTGTAATACACCAGGATAGGAAGGCATATTGTAGGCGAAGAATGTGAAATTCTTATCTGCGTGGGTGCTCTCCGTCGATGAACAAGACTGTTTCATTAATACAGGCCCTGAGAACCCACTCAGTCATGTTTTATTTTATTTAATATGAATAATATTTTTTAACAAATGGAAGTCATTCATTTTCTTTTAATTACTTATATGTTTTGAATAGTTTAATTAATTGGTTTTTTAATACAGAAATTTAAATATGGTTTTTTCCATGATAATTTTTTGGTTTTGATACCTTTGATTTTTATTTATTTTTAGCATTGTATGGATGCATATAGGGGCTTTTAAACCCAAAATTCAATTAGATTATTCCTAGTTACCCCGGAATCTTTGGTTTGAAGTCAAACCTATTTACCTTCCAATCGCCGTCTTGGGATGCAAAAAAATAATTTAGAGTTAAAAAGTAAGGATGAAGATGATCCATTTCAAATTTATAACTCATTTTTTAAAAACTAAAAAATAGTTGATATCATTTTTTAATTAGATATCATTTGATGAGTAATTTTTTTCAAATCAAACTAAATACAACTCTTACTTTGCCAATTCTTAATGTCTAGGTCTATCAAATGAATAAAAGCGTATTAAATTTTTTGTGATAAGATTGCTTATTCCGGTAATTTATGTGTAATGAGAGCATGATATTGATTTAAAGCATAGATCTTGATTTAAAGGATAAGATTGAAGTAAACCATAAGAGCGATGAAAAGGCCTAATACTGATATCGAGCATGATAATAATACAAAGCCTAATAGCGAATGTAAGAAGGATTTTTTTTGGGAATGTTCAAATTCGTGAGAAACTTTAATGCGTTTGACTTTAATCCAAATGTTGCCTACTTTGTGTGTTTAAATTTTCCACACATATTCAACCTCTTGAATTTCTTAATAAAACGTAGAAATTGAATATAATTGCATGATGGGTAAGAAGTTGTCAAGCTTCTCGCTTTTTAAAAGTCTATCAATTTTAAATTGAAAAAAAAAAAACTATTTTTAATAAAGGAAAGGTCTGAGAGAAAGGTATGCAAAATACTAATATCTACAAGAAATCTTAAGATTTGGCAACGACAAATGTTATTTATATGATTTTCCGATTGTTTGATTAAATAAATTGTATCATAAAACGTAAGTGATGAGATAGAGAAGGGTTTTGGTCCTTAAATTAGAGCAACTCCACCAACAGGCAAACACGCACTGTAAGCAACGAAAAGGGCCACTGTAGACCTGTATGGCTTTCCACCAACGGACTTTTGGAGGGGCCTCAATGGTCAAGGCCTCTATACATATGACGTGGCATTGAATAAGAGTGGAGCTCTTGAGTGTCTTCTTAAGCAACTGTAGAGCTCATTTATAGTTCATTTATTTAGTGTAGCCGAAAGGAGAAGTGAGTGTTTGGTATAGGATAGGGAGTCTATGAGGTGAAACACTATAGCCAAGATGGGAGAGACGAACACTATAGCCAAGATGAAAGAGACGAGCACTATGGCCAAGATCTGAGATGACAAGTGCCAGGTGCCAAGTGCGATGTCGCACTTGGTGGGGACAGAGCCACACTGGTTGCCCATGCCACTCCACCCCGCCTTGAAAGCACCGCAACTGGTGGAAATGCTCTTATATCTTTCGAAACGAGACAGCGCTCAACTCTGCTCATTCAAAAGAAAGGTTCAAATTATACCGACTGTTAATTTCCAAGATTAGTTCATGCCTTACAAAGTGAATAGTGATCATAAGCAGCTCCATGAGCTCGTTAAGGATTTAAACAGCCAACACTTATTGTTATCTTTCTTTCAAAAACGTGTGATATGTGCTAGTCATTTAATGGCACATTGATCCAGACATAGCCTTTCTACGAGATTTCTCGTTAGATCTGCATCAGGGTCCGGTTATTGTACTCGGCTACTAGCTCAACAAAATTGAAATATTAATCTTATTCAAAAGAATATTATACATAAACCACATCGATGAGAAGTGAAAGATCAATCTTGGACATTCTATAATCAATCTGCAATAACGAATCGGAAGAAATAAGCTAGGGTGCTCAATACACTTAGGCACGTACACAACAGTCGCATGAATTTGACCAATATGAGCTTCTATCATGTGCTAGTTCTACATATCTTGCCCTAGTACCGCCGGCGCCATTGCAACAGTTTTCTTGATGTGATGCTGAAATTAACCTTCGAGGTGGTTCTAATTGGAAGGACTCTGAGAAGCAGATGAACTCGAAGCGATTCTTAAACGGCTCCTCTGTAAATGCTCTTGGCCGAACTAAAGCAACATGGCCTCTTCACTTCAGTGTTAAAATTTTCGCTGTTGAATCCGATTTGATTCCTTAATCATAAAAGAACACAAAAGTTCAAGCATTGGATCGTTATCTGAACTTAGAAAACAAGGTCTGAGTAAACTAAAAATGTTTCATTTTACCGCAGTCTACCAGTGTCGACCTATTCATTTGGAATCTAGTAATCCTGGGAAGGGCGACTAACTATCATCTTACCATCTACTTCCTCGTACTTCCTCTCAATATGGGTGGTACCCAACCGATTGTACTGGCGAGTACAGCTGATGACGAATTGGTAATGGGATTATCGATAGAGGGAGTCTGCCGTATGTTGCTCGAAAGGTCCTCCAGTCGACTGGTGGTGGCCTTTCGTCGCTTATATGTAATGATTTGCCTGAGAAATACGCCCTGTGTTGACCAAAAATTTCTCGCCTGTCGGTCATATCATCGTGAATTACGAATTCGACTCCTGTGGTCTTCGGCTGCGGACCAGACATGGACTGGACTTCGTCATGGTCGACTGGATTGAGCAAGTGCGTGGACGGCGCAATTGACACTGGAACGTGATCCATTCGTGACCTACGTCGCTTGTACGTGATAACAGTGACCTCCTTCAACTCTTTTTGTGTCACTTGAGGTACCAACTTCATTGCGCAAGGTCGCTCTGCGGAGTCGTCCTTCGGGGACATCAGCACAATTCCTTGACCCTGGTTGAGTTTGCTATCCATCGATTAAACAAAATGACAACACAAGCTTGAGAACTAGACCTTAGAGATCGGTATCTTATCAACCGAAATGAGTTCGGAGTACGTTTTATATACGAGCAGTTCACATGATCGAATTGGTAAACGGTGACATTGAGATAAAAAATTTTTTGACGGTTCTGAGCAAATATATTCTCGTATACGATGCGTAGATATGGCCTAATAATGATGGAGTATTTGAAGTTGTTCCAGGTTGCAAGAATAGGACGGTTGTAATTATGCATTTCTATCTCTCTGATTGACACGGAGGAGCGGTAGATTCTCCGTTGGCTGGATGTCATTAAGACTTGTAACTTTCACTGAGTGGCCATTATTCCCGATCCGTTACACACGCGTGTTCTGGATGCTTCTGGTGTTCTAGTCGTTCAATGAAGCAGTATCGTATGTATCACTAGTTCTAGGCATTTAGGACTATGCAGTATGGTGTCTCCACTAACGCTGTTTCTCGAGCCTAGCCACAGATTTAGAGTACAATTAGAGCATTTGATTGAAATTGGGTTCATTGACGTCTATGTGGTTACATATACGGTTGTAGAAATTGAGGGTAAGTGATCCCTCTGCATTGTAGTATTCATAAGTGGGTGTGATGGTTTCCCAAGTTACTTGGCTCAGAAGTCCGAAGACCGATGAAACTCTAGACCTTTTTCTGATGGAGGTTAAATTCCTAGTTATTTGAAACGAAATTCCTTCAATTGCCATAAAAAATATTAAATCTAATCTTCGGGTGGACTAAAAGTTCATGGTGGAGATTACTTTCTGTATGAATGTGACTCGGTGCTTAGAACTCAATGCGATCATAATATTCACTTTCATGTCCAAATCAGAATCCAGGTATGCATTAGAACTTCGTAATACATATCATGCTATTTATCCGTAACAGTCCTTAAGTGGACTTCTCGGAAGATAAACATTGCTGCAATGGAGTGACGGGCCTTATTCACCCCTGGATGAGAACTAAAATATGTCGGACGACCGATCTTCCTTTTTTTCCATTTTTATTTTTTTGGGTTGACTAGAAGGAGAAATCGATTGCAGAAAATAGTTTACAAGGCCCTCATCAGGCAAACCGTAGGGCCAGGGGTTACCAGGAAACGAATGGGCATTCTAATGGTCTAGCCTGTTTCCAACTACTAGACAGACCGTCTCTAATGCAAGTGATGTTCCTCTCAGTCTTAGCTGCATCAAGAATTCGGGCTCATTAAATTTAGCCAGCGTTTTCAGCAATTCCACTCTACCATATTGAGTTGGGGAGTCCCAAATATTACCTTTGATTCCGTCGAATGACCAATATGTCCCATCGAAGACTAGTTAGTTCAAAAAAATCCAGCATGTCCAGAGCGCAATACCCCTTAACTGTTTCCAAATTCCAACTGTTCCCATTTTGGCGAAGGACGACCGCTCTTTGATTGTCCACACTCCAGGAGCGGGGGGTACATACATTCTGTGAAATGATACGTGCTATTGTCTTACGCGTTCTTAGAATAGGTACATGATTGGTAATAAAAAATTCCAACCGAATCATATTTATAAAACATGAAAACATGGAGTTTGTACCTCTGGTACTTAGATATAAAACTTTGCTCCTCTAACTTCTTTTATATCTGGCCAACTTTTGTATATATTTTTGACGTTTCCTCTACATTGGGCTGAATCATAACGTCGATGTCGGATGAATCGAAGAATTGACCTAGTTCGTACTTGATCAATGCTTCTGGTTATTGTCATTAGTATCATCCTCGTCGGATATACTACTCCAGGATATGTTTGATTCTAAGGAAATAGCCTCGCGGGCTTCATCTGGTATTGACGGTTGAGCCGACTCTGGGATACCTGAGTGCCGTGTCCATACTTTCGATTCTTCGAGATTACGTGATTTTAGAGGACTATTTTTGGGTTTCCAGTTGCTCAGGTTAAATCTAACTTTCGGATTCTTCACTGGGTTGTGACTTGCTGTTCTCCCTTGTAACTTACGATCCCTTAATTCCTGGTACGCACGACTCGTGAGACCATTCGTCAAGGGAATCCGCTCAAATGAACTGCGACCATGTCCACTCGTAACTCCTTGTGAGTAAGCCGCAAGGTTTGCAATGATGAGAACCACTTCGTGTTCAAGCTCGGATAGTCTGTCTTCTGAAGATAATGGAACGTCCACTTCAATCGTCTTGCAATTGCATTTTTGATCGCAAGTCCGAATCCATCGGACGCTGTTGAAGGTTACTTGGAAACGATTGTGCAAGTCGGGTTTACGCGCACGGTGAGAGCGCTCGGTCTTGTTGTCTAGCGTGGTGTCAATCCCTAATAATCTCTTCTCAATGGCAAAAACTTGATTGAGCTTCTACAAAAAGACAGGTTAGTGAAGTCTGAGAGGGTTCGCATGCCGCCGGCGCCGATAAGGAGTATGATATCAGTGAACGAATAACTGGTGGTACATTAATAATGTATCATCCAGTGCTATTACCTGCTTGACAGTGTTGTCGGCGTAGTGATGGCGCCGGCGCCAATAGCGTCCTCTAGACAGGAACGAAGCAAGGATGGGCATGGAATCATGACGCATATAGAATACAGGACTTTATGAATCTACTTCAAGTTCTACTAATCCAATCTATACAGAGGTGA